>JAXQQM020093153.1:0-108193 GCA_034641835.2 Pinus albicaulis | reverse complement strand
TTGTTGAAGCCTCAAAAATCGCTGCAACAACATTGGGGACGACCACCCGGTCCGAACCTTAAAGCAACTCCTTTTCCGTTTGGAATGGTGGTTCCGACTGGTTCAACTAGGTCCAGTTACCTTCTCTCAATCTCCAATGGATTTAAAATATGACTTTCATTCACCAATGGAAAAGATACATCAAATCAACCTTCTTACTGATCAGGCAAGAAAGTGAACCTTAAGCTGATTTAGGGCTCAGCCAATCCACTACTAAAGTTTGTCTCTTTGGGAAGAGGACTTAAAAGAATGTAGAAATTAATCTAAATGCAAACTTATTCTAAGATACAAGCAAAATGAACTATCTTAATCCTATCTCAATTAGGCAGATATAGATCTAACCCAACCAAGAGCAGGTATTTAAAATATTGGGATTGAAATATGTCTTGTTTATAATGAATATCAAGTTAATGAAACAATTCAATTAACTAACATTGTGGATAGCAAAACACATCTTATTGAGACCTTTTAACTGAAATAATCAATCAACAACACTCAGGAAGTAGTTCACAAAATGGTATTGATCATTTAATCAGTAACTTGAATTATTAAACAATAATATGCGGAAGAAGTTCACAACATATCACTATTTATTCATCCAATATTAAAAGATAGATTTATGAGTAAATAGTTACTCATAAATTAGAATTCAGCCCATAAGAGCAAAGATAAATAACAACATAAAATAGAAGCAAATTACCCATATCGACAAAAGTGCACAAATATGTAAGTAAATTGATACCATTCCTGTTATCATAAAATAAAACAAGCATTTAAAATAATAGTATTCGAAATACCAATTTATTGAATCTATTTCTCCAGCTCCGGTCTCTAATAGTCCTTTACAATGCCTAAGTTTCTTCTTTCAAAAGCAGAGCTACAATAGTGCAAACTCTGTTCATTATACATAACTTAGGATGTAAAAGAAAAACCTCAATAATCCCCAGATCTGAGATTCCACTCCTCCCACCTACAACTCTAAATCCCTATTACAAAAGTGCTTTTAGAATTCCAGAATTGCAGAGGAGAGCAGCCCTTATTACATTATGCAATCTGCTATTTATAATATTTGCACAGGAATTCTTGAGAGGAAAGTTTGTTGAGGAGAAATCTATCCAATCCCATTTTATTTGCTCAAAAATCCCAATCTTTTAATTTCTGGAGCATTGTCATTGATTAAGATCTTTTCTTCATATTTCTTCTACTGTTTTCCTGCAAAAAGAAATCAAAATAAATTAAGATGCAACAATAAAATCAAAATACCATTTCTGGCATTAAAACAAATCCAATCAAATTCTATTTAAATAAATAATTGAAAATAAAATATAAACTCTCTATTGATGCCTGGGATGGTTTAATTGGCCAAGGATATTATTGATGAGAGAATCTGCAATTAGAAGAGGCTTAGGACAAATGAAAATGCAGAAAATAACTCAGAGAATTGATTTTGTTTTAGAAATTCGGAGCTTGATCTTCTGCATGATTTTTGATCCAATTAATGAAAAAATATATTAGTGAAACCTCCTCAGAAATGCTCTCCTTGATTTTATCTTTCCAATGAGCCATCCTGGGCCTTATTTGGCCAAGTATAACTCAATCTATGGGATCTCCTCTGCAATTATGGAATTCTAAAAGCACTTTTGTAATAGAGATTTAGAGTTGTAGGTGGGAGGAGTGGAATCCCAAATCTGGAGATTATTGAGGTTTTTCTTTTACATCCCGAGTTATGGATAATGAACAGAGTTTGCACTTTTGTAGCTCTGATTTTGAAAGCAGAAGCTTAGGCATTGTAAAGGACTATTAGAGACTGAAGCTGGAGAAATGGATTCAATAAATTGGTATTTCGAATACTATTATTTTAAATGCTGGTTTTATTTTATGATAACAAGAATGGTGTCAATTTACTTACATATTTGTGCACTTTTTTCGGTATGGGTAATTTGCTTCTATTTTATGTTGTTATTTATCTCTGCTCTTATGGGCTGAATTCTGATTTCTGGGTAACTATTTACTCAGAAATCTGTGGTTTAATATTGGATGAATAAATAGTGATATGTTGTGAACTTCTTCCGCATATTATTGTTTAATAATTCAAGTTACTCATTAAATGATCAAGATCATTCTGAGAACTTCTTCCTGAGTGTTGTTGATAGATTATTTCAGTTAAAAGGTCTCAATAGGATGTGTTTTTCTATCCATAATGTTAGTTAATTGAACTATTTCATTAACATGATATTCATTATAAACAAGACATAATTCAATCCCAATATTATAAATACCTGCTCTTGGTTGGGTTAGATCTATATCTGCCTAATTAAGATAGGATTAAGATAGTTTCTTTTGCTTGCATCTTAGAATAAGTTTGCATTTAGATTAATTTCTACATTCTTTTAAGTCCTCTTCCCAAAGAGGCAAACTTTAGTAGTGGATTGGCTGAGCCTTAAATCAGCTTAAGGATCACTTTCTTGCCTGATCAGCAAGAAGATTGATATGATGTCTCTTTTCCATTGGTAAATGAAAGTCATATTTTAAAGCCATTGGAGATTGAGAGAAGGTAACTGGACCTAGTTGAACCAGTCGGAACCACCATTCCAAACGGAAAAGGAGCTGCTTTAAGGTCCAGACCGGGTGGTCATCCCCCATGTTGTTGCAGCGATTTTCATGGCTTCAACACCTTCTAATATATTCAACCGTCTATCTACGATGTCTGCATCTATTTGGCCCTCAAATATAGGGATGTCAAAGTTTACTTGTACCTTAAAAGGAGTTGCGCCTCCAGAGTGGTCGTTGGATGCAGATGCACCACTGTGGGCAACCATTGAAAGATCTCGGCAAAGTTATCCATCATCGTATTCGTTTGTTTTTAGAGGGCCTCTTCGAGAAATATTTTGATAATATATCTTGCTCCCTCATATTTCTCTTCATCACCCATGGGCGGTCATTGGTGTGTTACGAGGTCGATCTTTGCAAAGGTTCAACCAAATCTAGCCTTAACTCCTTATACCTCGACCTCGTTGGGGACATGCAAAGAAGGATCGAGAAAGAGCGGGATCGCTATGATACCACTAATATGAATTTATGAAGGAACACAATGTAATACACATATAACCATAAATTCGAGATGCAATGGAAATAACACTTCATTTCATTAATACCAAAGAACTCGAAATTTGTTTACAGTATGTGATGGAAATAAACTAGCTAGGGCGTTGGTAGCTTATCTCCTGAGAAGAGATGTGATGGCTACATGCCTCGAACTATGTTAAAATGAGGCTTGAGGTCCTATTTATTATTGATAAATAATGGAAAACCATAAACATCCAAAGAACCTAACCCGAGGAGATGAAGCGCCAAAACTATGGGCTCCGTTTGGGTAAATTAGTACATCAACTTCCCGGGACGTAACTTTGGCATACGATCTCCGTTTGACGCGCATAATACCTCAGTTAGAAAGATCTATTTGAGGAATACAACTTTTCATGTTTCTCTTGGTTTTTCCCAAAAAACGCCGTTTAAGGCCTAAAAATGGCTCGAGAAGTTTAAGACCCTGAAAAACTCGTTAAAAATAGTAAATTGTGCTACAATTAAGGAAACCGAAAAACCCGAAAGAAACAATGGTGGGGCCCCCAAGTGGAATAGGTGGGTGGCCACCAATATCCACCCGGATCAGTTGATAGATGAAAGAAATGTTCTCGTATAATGTATTTTCTATTCTATAGTCTCCTAAAAAATGTTGAGCCATGTTATCGATTCAAGGCAATTCGAAAGAATGAGTATATTTGTACAACCACAAGAAATATATGTAGCTTGAATCATCAAAGGAAAAGGCTAGAAGAATTTCAGCACAATGATTGTAGGCCTCATGAGAGCATATCTCATGCTTATTAGGTGAGTGGACAAAGTAAACCCGATAAGGAATATCTTATCATTTGTCATCAAACAAATTTTATTACTTGTGATTTACCATGGTCTATCCAGTGGCAACATTTGCAAGCATGCAATAAAGGTAGATAGGGTTGCATTCCTCCTTAATGGATTTAGACCCTTTATTGGATCTTGATACCACACCCAATACTTTGATTGCCTCTTTTGAGATAAGTACAAATGCACTAAAGTTTCCCTGCAGATACCATCACAACTAATATGGAAGATGAAAATGTTGAAGAACATAATTTTTTGAGAGAAGATTTATTTGGCTATCTAGAACTTTTCGTAATAGTCCTCCTTCTACCTGTGAGCAAGACAAAAAAAGTTGATGATTTGGCTAAAAAATTTTGTGGATGGTCCTAATGATCTTCATATTATGGAATATGACTTCATCCTTAGGGTTGGGTGCTTATGAGTCATCTTTGAAGAGGAAGAAGAGTTTCCTTAGTCCTAAAAAATAAAAATAAAAGAAGCAAAAAGAATGTCATCTTGGATATTGATTTGACTCGTATCTACATCCGAAGATGAACCATTTCAATTTCAACACCTCAACAACTCGTGGTCTTTTTTCACTCCAAAAAATGCATCCCTCATCGCTCCAAGTAAGTTCAATAGGGAGATTATATCAATACGTTTAGATCAAATTGGTAATTTTCCAGGTTTTTTGTTATGTCTTTGACTTTAATTTTTTTTCACTCGGTTGTTGTTGATGTTGTTAATGTAGTGTGTGAATGTTTGCGTGGCTACAACATCCCATTAATGTGATTTCGGATGAAGAAAATAGCATGTACTCCACCATCAATATTTTTATCGATGAGTTAAGGTGCATTTTAAGAGACTCCTAATTGATCTAATATGTATTCTCGATGCATGTATTACTTGACATGTTATTATTTTTCTTAATGGAAATTGTGTTGTTATCTTATAGACACAGTGAGAATCTTCAATGGGTCCCCCTCGTTCAAAACATGGTTGCTCACTGACATCACGCAAATTGGTGAATTTCTAGGTTTGTTGCTATGCATTTGCTCTTAATTTTGTGCATCGGTTATTGTTGATGTTGTTAATGTAGTGTGTGAATGTTTGTAGGGCTGCAACATCCCATTAATGTGATTTCGATGAAGAACATAGATAGATCCACCATCAATATTTTTATCGATGAGTCAAGGTGCATTTGACGAGACTCCTAAGTGATCTACTATGTATTACGATGCATGTATTACTTGACATGTTATTATTTTATCTCGATGGAAATTGTGTTGTTACCTTAGAGACACAACAAGTTCTTCAATGGGTCCCCCTCGATCGTAACATGATTGGGTCATCGACATCACACAAATTGGTGAATTTCCAGTGTTTATTTCTTGTATTTTCTCTTAACTTTGTGCACTCGGTTGTTGTTGATGTTGCTAATGTTGTGTGTGAAGGTTTGTAGTTTAAAATATCGCAATAATGCGATTTTAGGTGAAGAACATAGACAAACATACCATCAATCCTTTTATTAGATGAGTCAAGTTGCATTTGATGAGAATCCTAATTGATCTACTTTGTATTCCTATGCATGTATTATTTCACATGTTATTATTTTCTCTCGATGGAAATTGCATTGTTTTCTTATAGACAAAACAGTTCTTCAATGGGTCCCCCTCGATCATAACATGATTGGGTCACTAACATCACTGAAAATTAGTGATTTCTCAATTTTTGATATGCCTTTTTCTCTTAATTTTGTGCATTGGTTGTTGTTGATATTGTTAATGTAGTGTGTGAATGTTTGCATGGCTTCAATATCTCAATAATGTGATTTCAGTGAGAAGAACATAGACAGACTCCCACCATAACTCTTTTTATCATATGAGACAAAGTTCTTATGATGAGACTCCTAATTGATCTACTATGTATTCCGATGCATGTATTACTTCATGATGTTACTATTTTCTCGATGAAATTTTCGTTGTCATGTTATAGGCACACGAACTTCTTCTTTAATATCTCTGACATACCAACATTCATGCGATGAATGTCATTCTAGCCGATTATGCTAGGTTGTTGAGGATTCTCGGTGGAGTGATTAACTTTGGTTACGTGTGATTCTTATCAAGGAGGAGTTTGTTGTTAGGGTTTTATTGGTTTCCCTAGCTAGGTTAGGAGAGCTTAAAATTGTTCTAGGTTCCGATAAGGTGCAAGTATGTACATGTACTTAATATTTTATATGTAAATGAAGTATTTTGAAATCCAATAATTGAGTCCAATAATTGATTATTTGAGTATTGAGCTTTCCATAATTTTCTTATAATGCCAATTTGACAAGAGAAGGTTGAAATTATCGTTGTTTTACCATATATATATGTGGCACAAAATGTACCTAGTTTCTTTTGTCTCAATATTTAATTCTATAACCTAAATTTTTCATGGGCATGATAACTAAAATAATTGATTTGTGTTGTTATTTTTCAATAAGTTCAAGCTAATTGAACTCCTACAAAAAATGTACATAATCTTTGAGATTGTTGGTTCCTCCAAGCTGAAAATTGGTCTAGCCAAATTCCAATGAAATTTTAAGGCATGATAAAATTTTTTATAAGTGACATTTAGGCTTTTTGTTTGTTTTCAATGAATTGTGAGAGGCCCTATGAGGATTAAGCCACAAAAAATTTTATTGGTTGGAAAAATTATTAAAAAAAATGATTACTTTGAATGAAATTGTTTAAGAAATTTGATATCTAATGCAAAAAAAGTGGTGGGGTTTCCATCATGATAGTTTGTATCTCTCAAGCAATGACAACATGCACAAGCATGAAGGAAAAAATCACATGTGATATAGATGTTACAATGTTGGTAGAGAAGCATTATGGCCAAGATTATGGAGTAATTTTGGGTAACATTGGATTTGTATATCCATTAATGCAAGTATGTGTGAAGTTTCCACAATAAGAGAGACAAATATACAAAAGGATATTTTCCAAGGAAGGGAATTGACAAAGGTTTCAGGAAGAGCGACAAGGAGGAGTTACAAGGGGAAAATAAATGCCTAAATTTGGGACCTACAATCTGATACCATGTTAGTCTAGGAAGGTAATTCCCAATGTGTTGTATTCCATCAAGATGAATATAATTATATACAATTAGGATGACAACCTTTGGACTCAAATTCTAAGGTATTTTCCTATTCCAACTTATAGAATTTCTATATTTACATATTTACATAATTTCGCCCAATCACAGAGGATTAGGTGTCTAACAATGATAAAATTAATACACTATACCTAATGCATATTTCTTGTCTTTCAGGACAACATATGTTCAACTCATAGTTGGTTCTCATGTAACTTTCTTGTAAGTTGTGTTTTCGCTTGTCAAGTTCTTCAACATGAGAAGAATTTAACTATGGATCCATATATCCATGTTCATTATGTGTCTCGCTAGACAACATCACGTAATCAAATCAACCATTCCATTCCACCAACAGGAACATGCAATGACGTAGCACATTTCTTTCCATTGCATGGTTCCTCGTCAATTCAATTGGGTAAAAATCAACCTTCCTAGTTGAATTATTTCCAATTTAAGGTTGTTACTCCATCCTCAACTCAATGGATCCGTGGTGAAACTAATAACTTCCATTTCCTAATTTGTTTTCATTCATTTTCAAATTCCTTTTGCAGGCTATAGAGAATTATATTTTTTCTTGTGCTTAACCCTCTTCATCTCCATACTTCCTATCTATGCCCTTCACATATGAATCTGGGTGTAACTCTACTAGTCTTCTCTTGGTGCCTTGTGCTCCTTTGGGATTTCACACCATATTCTGCCCTCCAATCTCACTTTGGCCCCCTTTGAATTCCCTCTTAGTTATCCTCTACTCGATTTTGTGCTTCACATGCTTTGTATTCTTGGAACCCTCACTACAATTTTTCTCTTCGGGTATGTTTCCTTTAATTTGATTTTTCTTCTTTTATAGTCCTCCTCTCCCTCTTTGGTGGTCATGGTTGGTAGTATCATTTGGTTGTAGTTATTTTTATATTTACCCTATTCCCCATGCTCCTGCAATGTGGAACTCTCCTTGGAATTTAGTTGCTCCTTCCTTTCCCCCATTACTGCTTCTATTTCTTACTATCTCTAACCCCTCCCATGTGCCTCATAAACATTATTGTGTCCACAAGGGAGTGAATTATTATGAATATTGGGCCCACATGGGAAGTATGCACTTGCATCACAATTTGGAGGAATTTTCCTCCCATTTCCGTGATCTCACGCCATGCCACATCCAGGAAGATATAATGCATGCCAAAGGAGAAATACCCCCCCACAGACATCAACCATTAGACACATAGGTTCTTGTTGAGTTAGATCATTGGGTTCTAGACACCAGGCACATTGATTGCCATTTTAATCAGTATACATCAAAAAATTATCTATACTGGCACATGGAGTTACTGATCTAGATTCATGCAAGAACGCAATAGAATACACATATAACCATAAATATAAAGATGCAGCATAAATAACACTTCATTTCAATAATAGCAAAGAACTGAAATTTTCTTACAGACAGAATGGAAATAAACTAGCTAGGGCACTGGTAGCTTATCTCTGAGAAGAGATGTGGCGGCTATAGGCCTCTGAGATGTGTTACAATGAGGCTCGAGGGCCTATTTATTATAGAGAAATAATGGAAAACCCTAAACATCCAAAAACCTAACCCTAGGAGATGAAGCACCAAAACTATGGGCCCCATTTGGATAAATTGGTGTTTCAACTTCCCGGGGTCATAACTTTGGCATACTATCTCTGTTTGATGCACATGATAGATCATTAGAAAGATCTATTCAAGGACTAAAACTTCTGATCGTGAATATTGATTCCAAAATAGAATAATATAATTCGAAGGTGTGATTCCAAAAAAACGTCGTTTAGGGCCTCAAAATGGCTCCAGAAGTTCAAGACCCGAAAAACTGCTAAAAATAGTAAGTTGTGCTGAAACTAAAAAAATGAAAGAGAAAATGGTGGGGCCCCAAGTGGAATAGGTGGGTGGCCACCAATATCCACCTGAATCATTCCTACCCCCTTAGGAAGCAATGGTCCCCATTGCGTTGAGTTCCCTCATGAGATAAGGAAATTTTTATTGAACTTGGTCCCTGGTGAACCACTTATCTTGGTGCAAGAGTTGGCCAGCTTTGACAACCCGATATAGTTGGATCTTCTGTTGACGAGTGTTCATGATTTGCATGTCCATGATACAATCTGCGATGGCTTGTTCCATGCAGTCAGGGTTTAACTCTGTTGGTGTGAGTTTTTCTGCAATGTCAGAGGTGTCCAGTGGAGGTGGGAAGTAGGGATGAAGGCGATCCACATTGAATACTGGGTGCAGACCAAGGAATGGTGGAATACTAAGCTCGAAGGGATTGTTCCCTACGACCTTGGTGAGGGTGTACGACCCATATCGGAGCGGGCGAAGCTTGCGGTGGGGTCCAGTGAGGCGATCCTTCTGCAAATGTAGCCACACTTTGTCACCCACCTAGAAGTTGTGTGGCACCCGATGTTGATCATGTCATTGCTTGTACTTAGCATCGGCTTTGTCCAATATGTCATGAACCTATTGGCGGATGTGATGAATGCGCTTGATGAAGATGTTCGGTTTGTCAGCTTCAGACTGGACATGAGCCGAATTGGCCTGAGTAGTCGCAGATGGCATCACTACGTCAATGGGACATAGCGACTGGAATCCAAAGCCCACCTGAAAGGGGCTGTGGCCAGTTGAGTTGTGGAAAGCCTGGTTATAATTGTTTTGTAAATAATGGAGGTTTTCATCCCATGTGCATGGATGCTTTGAATTGTACATGCGCAAAATGTGTACAATCATCTTGTTGACGACCTCTGTCTGGCCATCATTTTGGGGGTGGAAAGCTGTGGACTTGGTGAGCTTGGTGTCCAACATTGGCAAGAGGATAGACCAAAATGTGCTAAGGAACCTGCTGTCCCAATCTGATATGATAGACTGTGGGATCCCGAAGTGCACCCACACTCGTTCAAAGAAGAGTTTAGCAATGGCTTATGTTGTGATATTATTCTTGCAGGCTGCCATAATGGCCATCTTCAAGAATCTGTCGAAGACCACGAAAACACAGTCGTTTCCATGCTTAGTAGAAGGAAGGCCCGACATGTACTCCATGGAGATGGATTCCAAAGGTCAACTAGGGGTAGGTAGGGGAGTATAGAGGCCTTGCTTCTTGATGGTTGGTACAGGAATGGTGCAAGTAATGCAAGATCTGATGTACTTCCCGACATCCTGTCGAAGGTTCAACCAGTAGAAATACTTCTGAAGTACTGCCATTATTTTCTCGACCCTGAAATTCCCAGTGACTCGAGTGTAGTGTTCTTCCCATATCATCCTGGCATGCTCGCTTGAAGGAACACAAAGTTGTCCTAGGTGACATAACAGTGCATCTTCGAGGTGAAAATTTGGAACTTGCGCACTCCCCAAGAGTTCCTTGTATGTGTGGCCAAATTCTAGATCACTCTTATAGAGAAGTGGCCAATCATAAGTCTCATGCCCACAAGAGTTGAGAACGGTGGTTAGTGCCACGATTGGTGGTCGGCTGAGGCAGTGTGCAACATTATTTTTTATACCCTTCTTGTACTTGATGTTCAAATGAAACTGTTGCAGATATGTGGACCACTTCTGATGGCAATATTTCCGAAAATTCCCTTGTGTCTTTATGAACTGTAGGGGTTGGTGGTCTGTGTGGATGATTTTTTCCTTCCCCAAAATGTAATTCTTCCATTTTTGACAAGCCTGCACAATGGAATACATTTCTTTGTAATAAGTGGGATACTTGTGAACTGTGTCGGAAAATGTCTCACTGTGATATGCCACTGGATGCCCCTATTAAGTAAGAACCACCCCAATAGCATAGTTAGAGGCATCTGCCTCGATCTCAAATGGTTGTTTCAAGTCTGGTAATGGGAGCACTGGGTAGAACAGAGGAAATGTTTCAATTCTATGAATGCCTTCTGTTGAGATTCTGACCAAAAGAAATTTCTTTCGATCCTCCCTTGGTGACTTAACTCAAGGGCTAAGTGATATGAGAGAATCCCAATACGAACCCGCGGTAGAAATTAGCAAGACCTAGAAAGCTGCGAAGCTCTGTTAGAGTGGTTGGGGTTGGCCAATCACGAATGACTTGGATCTTGGTTGGATCCATATGTACCCCACTTTCATCAATAATGTATCCCATATATTGAACCCAGGTCATGCCAAAAGTGCACTTATCCAAATTGGCACACAACTTGTGTTGCCGCAGTGTTTGGAGGACTTTTTGGATGTGGTGGAGGTGCTCTTCCCAAGTCTGGCTGAAGATCATAATGTAATCCAAGTACACCACTAAAAATGAGTTGGTGAACAGCTGCAAGATGTCATCCATCAACCTCATGAAGGTTGCGGGAGCATTCTTCAACCCAAAAGGCATGACCAGCCATTCAAAAAGACCCTCCTTGGCTTTGAAGGTAGTCTTCCACACATCAGAGGGTTTGATTGGTACCTGGTGATACCCAAACTTCAAGTCAATCTTGCTGAAATATTTCACCCCTTTAAGTTAGTCTAGAAGGTCATCAATCCATGGGATCGCGTACCTATTCTGGACAGTGATCTTATTGAACGCCTGATAGTCAATACAGAGTCTCCAAGACCCATCCTTCTTCTGTACCAACACGATCGGGCTCCCACAAGGAAATGAACTTGGCCAGATGTGGCCTTTTTGCAACAACTCTTGAATTTGCCTCTTGATTTCATCATTCTCTAGAACAGAGTGCTGATAGATCGGTTCATTGGGTAGCGGTGCACATGGGGTTAGAGCTATGGGGTGCTTGACCTGACAGTGTAGAGGAACCCCTGTGGGTGAGGTGAAGATGTCCCCGTACTCCTCCACAACCTTGTCCATTTGTTGCTGTCATGCAGAGGAGCCCTGTCTAGAGGTCGTGGCCACAGTCTTCTTCTTGCCCTGGGGGCAGATCATCAGAAAAACAAATTTCCTGGTTTGGGAAATGAGCTTACTGCATTGTTTTGCAGTAACCAAAGAGATAGCGGCAGACGGTGGTACCTCTAGTATCGTGTACAACTTAGTTACCAAAGTAACAATAACAGCACGAGGATGGGACTCATACACAACATGTCGCTTCCACAAGTATGTTTGGGCTAATAATACATCAGAAGCATCATTAGGATAAATTTCACATAATACCTCATCCGTGAAGGGCTTGATGCTATAGGGAAGGCGACACAGCTGGCTGATGCGGATATTCTGTCCTTGGTGAAGCCACCCGATGGTGTATGGATGTGGGTGTGTTGTGGTCGGCAAGCCCAATTGCTTCATGGCGTCTGTTAAAATGAGGTTTTTTTGGCTCCCATTGTCAACAATGAACTGTAGCGGGGAACCCTTTACCCACATCTGGGAGTGGAAGAGACACTCCTCCTCCTCTGTTTCTTTCAGTTCCTCCTTCTAGATCTTCGTAGTGGCAACAGTGGCATAGGGCTCCACATCAATAATCTATTTCCTTTTGTCATCCCCTTTGTTAGGTTCTGATTTAGATTCGGAGCATGCATCTGATTCAAAAGCCCTCATCTCGACCACCAGCGACTGCTTGGCCCAACACTCACTTGTGTTGTGAGTGGAGCTCTTATGGAACTCACACCACTTTCCCATGTCCTTCCTTGGCTTTGCGGTGTTGTTCTTTGCTTGTGGCTTTGGCAGGTTATCTTGGGCCACCATACCTTGGCTTTGTCCTTTGTTCTGTGGTTTGGGGGCACCTTTCCCTTCCTTTTTATTTTTAGATCCAAAGTCTCGCTTCTTCTGTTTGAATTTCTTCTCAATCCTTGAAGCATATCGGCATGTCGTACCAAGCGAGGAGATGTTGAGGAACTCCATTTCCTCCTGAATGTATACGTGTAGAAAACTGCAATACTTTAGCACCAAATGTTTCTCTGAATCTTTGATAACCAACTTTGTGCGCAAGGTATGGAACAAATTCTTCATCTCATGCACATCTTGATCCCTTTGTTTCCGCAGCGTGGTCCATTGTATGTACTTGTCCTCATAGCTCACCATGGGATAGTATTGTTCCTTGATGGCATCTCGGAAAGAATTCCAAGTGAGTATGGTTGAGAACATTGAGAGTTATGTCTCTTCCTTTTTCTCACAGTAGGTTTCCCACCAGTCCTTGACATGGGGGTACGTTTGAGGAGTGAAAAAATAATCTTCTCTCGGTCGGAAAAGTCATGAACCAAGAAATATTCTTCTAATAGATTCAACCATCTATCTACGAAATATGCATCTATTTAACCCTCAAATATGGGAATGTAAAAGTTGTACCTTAAAGGGAGTCGTGCCTCCAGAGTGGCTGTTGGATGCAGATGCACCACCGGTGGGCAGTCGTTGAAGGATTTGGGCAAAGTTATCCATCATCGCATTCCTTTGTTTTTTGAGGGCCTCCTCAAGCAGTATTTTGATAGGATCTCTGCTCCCTCATATTTATTTTCATCCCCCATGGGCGGCCATCGGGGTTTGCGAGGCTAATCTTGCAAAGGTTCAACCAGATTGAGCCCTAACTTCTTATACCCCAACCTCGTTGGGGACATGCAAAGAAGGATCAAGAAAAAGCAGACCGCTCTGATACCATTGATCTGGATTTATGCAAGAATGCAACAGAATGCACAAATAACCATAAATAAAAAGATGCAACGGAAATAAAACTTCATTTCAACAATATCAAAGAACCGAAATTTTCTTACAGACATAATGGAAATAAACTAGCTAGGGTGCTGGTAGCTTATCTTTGAGAAGAGATGTGGTGGCTACAGGCCTCTAAACTGTGTTCCAATGAGGCTTTAGGGTCTATTTATTATAGAGAAATAATGGAAAACCCTAAACATCCAAAAACCTAACCCTAGGATATGAAGCACCAAAACTATGTGCCTCGTTTGGGTAAATTGGTGTTTCAACCTCCCGGGGTCGTAACTTTGGCATACTATCTTCGTTTGACGCACATGATACATCATTAGAAAGATCTATCCGAGGACTACAACCGCTGACCACGAATATCGATTCGGGAATGGAATCATATTCATCGTAGGCGCGATGCCCAAAAAACATCATTTAGGGCTTCAAAGCGGCTCCAGAAGTTCAGGACCCGAAAAAATGCTAAAAATAGTAAGTTGTGCCAAAAATGAAAAACTGAAAGAGACAATGGTGGGGCCCCAAGTGGAATAGGTTGTTGGCCACCAATATCCACCTGGATTTTTTACTCTTATACATAACACTACTCGATTACCATGAGTATTGGGTTTACATCCTCCATTCCCCTAAGCATTTTCATCGTCACATGAAGGACCTAGATTGCGAGATGGAGCACGCAAAAAAACAACTTGACATACCACCCTTAGATGGAAGTATTATTAGAGACAACAAGGATCCCATATGGGTTGTTACCATAGACTCGTATCCTTGTCCTTAAGTTTATTTTATGATCATGCTATATTGTTATTTTGTTCCTAATGTCTATTTCCACGGCTAGTCGGGTCATCTATTTAGTTTTTGTATGATAATTTTTTATTTTCATAGTGCTTAAATTCCTTTTACCTCTCTACATATATTATAATTTTTTCTTTGGTTAGGTATCCCTAGCGAGAGACTAACCTAATCTGAATATTTTATTCTAAAACATGAATTTTTCATGGGCATGATAATTGAACTAATTGATTTGTCTTGGTAGTTGTCAATAGGTTCAAGCTAATTGAACTCCTACAAAAATGTTCATAATATTTGAGATTTATGGTTACTCCAAGATGGAATTCATCTAGCCAAATTCCAAAGAAATTGCAAGCTGTGATATAAATTTTATAAGCCGACTTAGGCTTTTGTCTGTTTTCAATGCTAGCAATAATAAATTTTTAGGAAGTATACCAGATTAGCTTTATGGGTTACATAATCTTGAGGTATTGGGTTTTCAAGTAAATTTACTTTCTCGAAGCATTTCGTCAAGTATTTATTTCTTAAATATTCTCACACTTTTGATGCATGCCAATATTCCTTTGAATTAAAAAGCATGATTTCAAACCTCTAACTAAGGTTACCTGAGAAAATATAAATATGGAAGGAAACAAGTTGATCAAGCTCTTCTTGTTAAAAGTTTGATCATGATACACCCTTTTTTTCAGGGTTTTGTTACACGCTAAAGGTTACATAGAAGAGTGATGTCTATAGCTTTGGAGTGGTGTTGTTGGGACTAGTGAATGGTAAGAAGCCAGTTGATCCCTCATATGGAGAGGACATCGATATTGTTAAATGGGTTGGAAGAATGGTTGAGAAAGAAAATGGTTGGAAAGAGGTCCTGTCTTTGAATATTTTTGAGCATTATGAACATTTAATGCATCACGTGCTACAAAATGCTTTGTTTTGTACCATTTCCTTGCTGGGAAACATGGCTACCATGAGAAATGTTGGTGAAATGTTGAAAGATGCAAATCCATATTAGAAATTAAAAGGTGAAAGCCTCAAAGGTGGTAGAGCATAATTCAGTGTAATTTTAGGAGTCTCTTATATATTTAGCACTTCAAAAAAAAGTCTTGCATTGCTTCCTAAATCAGGGAATTATGTGCAGAGATTGATGATGAGAACATTGAATTTTAATAGCCATAGTATTGTGTTTGATCCATGAGCTTTGCTAGCTGAAAAATAAAATCAAAATGACAAGCACATAATTTCCCAATTGAGTAGCAATATGTGTGATCATTCCTACTATTGAGTGTCAAATTTGATTTTAAGTTTTTTTTTTACTATTTTTAAAAATATCCATGTTAATCTAGGATGTATTAGAACCCAAGGAATTAAAAAGAAAGCCAAATAGCCATGCACGGAAATAATGGTGTGCTACCTGCATGGTCTTTATGACAACAATGAATAATGAAATTTTTAGTGGAAAATATTTCTCCTTTGAACAACAATAATGAATTGGTGGTTGAAAAGTTTCATGCCACATGGTAAAATAACACAACGGAAAATAATTATACCCTCAAAGGGATTCATCTATTATATCACAAACCATGCAAATATTACAATGGGTTCTTCTATAGTGAAATAATCATGCCATGATAGCCCCAAGGAAAATGATAAGAATAACACATTCACATATTTGAGACTTATCATGATGTTTATTGATGAATTCTCTTGCAATAGATCGTGATCTGGTGTCATCTCTGATACTTGCATCTACACTTGACATTCCTTCCACCAGTATATCAGTGGACATCCTATAAATGTCTGCAAGCCATTGTATGTTGAAATATTTAAACTGAGAGCTCCACACTATTCCTTCCTTGTAAAGTGGTTTTAAATTAGCTTTTCCAACTTCATAGATTCCATTGATATGACTGCATATGAGTTGCGAGTTCATGAAAATTGCAATATCATTGAAAAAATTGTTTTTTGCCTTTATTTTAAGCCCTCAACAAGGGAAATATAGTAGGCTTCATTATTATTTTTCCTCCCATGTACACCTATCTTTCTATGCACAACATGATTTATCACCACATTATGAAGAACATATTTAACGATGGCTTTTCCTGGATTTGGATGACAAGAAACTTCAATGCACAATGTCCACTTTTCCACCATTGTCCACACTTATAAAACCTAGAAAATAAAACAACAATAAATTCATATTAGACAAGTAGGAATTTATATGGTAAGTAATGTGGTAACTAGTAATTACATATACATAAAAGTTAAAACATCCCAGGTAACAAGTGCAAATCGGTAAATTAATTCATCTGTAACACTTGTGAGAGAGTATACTTGCCAATCCTCATTGAGCTGATTAGAAAGTAGCTTCATAATCCTCAAGCTTCCCAACACCTACATAGCTTGAAAAACATTTGTAGACTCAATTTCATGTGAACAAACAAATTCTTCTACCATTCAGTATTTTTTCCATTAGTCTGATATTAGCCAGCAAAGAGCCCATGATCCAATAATGCCTTGCATCTGTAACATTTTAATATGATAGTTGTAGTTGAGTAGGAATAAGACCTCCCATTTATATGGTAGTGGTCAACAAGAGGCCCTTGATCTAGTAGTTCACCTTCAGATTCCCCCTTTGGTAGTTAGGGGAACACACATGCTATGAGAATTAGAAAAAACATGTTTATCATTTTCCATGTCTGATACCTATTCAAAATCTCTTTTTCCTTGACAAAATTTGTAAGCATAATCTAGGGGCAACAACCAAATGCATGCACTATCCTATAGTTATTAATTAGTTTGATTCAAGCCAACAAAGAAACCATGATATGGTAATCACTTGCATGTGTGAATACACAAGTTGCAGTTAAGAAGGAACATGATATTGTGCTAATCTGGTAGTGGCCTAGGAGCCAACAATTTGATTTATTACCGTAATAAGTATAATGTTTTCTCTGTAACATAAGTCAGAGCTTATTGTGTTACTCTTATGTATGTGTTGAAAAGTTGTATAAAGGCAGGACATTGCTTTGAAGTCTCAAGTATTGAACAAGCTCTAGAAGATGTCAACCTATCCTTTAAGATCATGATATATAGTTGGAAGCAAGGTCACCTTATTTACCTTCTTTGAAAATCCTACTGAATCTGAAGATGTCACCTATCTAAGTGCCTCTTCAAGCCTTGAAGACCAAAGTCTCTCTTGATTAAACCTATTTAACATATTTAACATTTTGAAGTTGATTGAACCTATGCCTAGATACATTATTTCAATGTAAACAACCTCTTTTATACTATTACAAACATGATTCAGATTTGTATAATTGTATCTTTGCAAATCTACCTCTACTAGGCGCTGGAAAATCATTTTACAACGCCTACAGGAAAATATTTATATGCATCCACACCATCATTATACAATAATTTACAAGGAAAACTAAATCTAACCCAAAAGAGTTTCCATATCCATCAAACAAGATGATGGGTGGTCAATCCATCCAATATCCCAAGGTCCCAAAGGCTAAGTCTATAAAAATAGTGCCTACTTCTCTTAATTGGCATACCTAATCAAGTTATAAAAGTGCAGAAAATTACTCTGAAATTATAAACTGAGCATTGTTCTAACCAATGTCTTTGCCTTTTAAATGCATCTCATATTTAAGATGAGTTATACTTCATTGACCAATCAAATCTTCCTATTTAGATTTCCTTCTGAAACTTATCTAGAAACAAGAATATTGAGTTGAAACCAATAAGAATACTTTTCTACATTCGCGATCACTTATGAAATATATTTTAGACAAAATATGATTTCATAAGCCACACCGTTGATACACTACTAATTTTCATTCAACTCTTAGTCTCTCACATTCATAACAATAAAAACCAGAAATATTCACCTTTTAAGTCTATTGAAGACAGAACTATAACTTAACATAGACTCTTCCTAAGATAAATGGCGAGTGAGCAACCACACACAGTTTCTTGAATGCAATCATTTACCTCCCATTCACTAATTTCATACCCCATATATCTCACACCCCTCTCGTGTTGTTGGTATGATTGGAAAATGGTCCACCATGAGATTGATACAGGTGTCGAGTTTATGACAGAATAACATTGTAAAAAATACGCGCCATTCCAATGGCCCTAATTAAATTAAATCAAATATTTGAAATAAAAACAACTCAATCCGGGACAAATTTTGCCTATTAGTGCTTGTCAACAGAGAGGAAATTAACATAATTTGGTTATACCTAGCAAGATGGGGCAGCTTTGGCCATCGTAGGACCTTCCCATATGGATGCCCTTATCACCATTGATTGTGTTATAGGAAACTATCTTGGGCAATTCCTTCTCAGGTCGACTTCAATGGTGATTGCAACGACCTAATTCGGATGAGTGTCGTTGACTTCTCGAGTTTTATGGATTGGGAAACTTGAGTTATGTGTTAAATATTAGTTCTGATTATAAATACATTTAATCATTGAAGAGCGTTGCAACTTATAATGTTAAGTAAAAGCTATGGTTTCACGACAGTGTGATGATGGCCAAAGCTTCCCTGTCAAATATTTTAAAATTTTATAATAATGTGATTTCAGATATAGAAACAACGACAATTAACTGTGGAGAGTGTGCTTGGGTAACCGATGAAGTGGCTGAGCTAATGCGGACCTGGATGTGGTGCTTGGTTGGTGGAGTCCCCGGTGTCGATGCAGAGCAATTGAAATGGACCTGAATGCATGAGGAAGAGTGAGTTGAGCGCACTGACTATTCACGTTTGAAATTAAAAAAAAAAATATCCCATGGTGGCGGAGGTGTTGGGAGTGGTGGTCGGACGCCAGAGCTGAGGGAAGAGTCCACCGTATATGGGAGCGTGGTGGCGGAGGTAGACTGTGCAGGGTAGAGGAGTCCATCGGAGGAACGTCGGAGCTGTCAGAGCGTCGGAAAGGTCCACCGCAGGAATTCGACAGATTTCTCCATTTTGTCCACTCATACACTCTTCCATTTTCTTTTAAAAACACGCCATATAAAGAGCATGAAGCCAATAAATAGCATGAATGAATTGTAAATGAGAATGAGAACACCAAGCATTAAACCTCGTTAAACCTCTGCTTCAACTGTTTGTTTCACATGTATCTATGCCTTTGGAAACAAACATACTAAATAATAAATCGAACTCTTAAAGCAACGGAAATTAATTGGAGGCCACCCTCTCGTTGGCGTGTCCTCTATTTGCATTAAATTTCAACACGTATGGCATGTGTTTCAAATCTCGAAATAGATCATCTTTTTGGATGAACATATTACTTAAAACATGTGTTGTACATTTTGACCTTGTTATAAAGCCCAAACATGCTCCAAATAATGTAATCCTCCTCAAAATGAACGAAGATAAGAGCGTAGTCTAAAGAACCCGCGTTTTGACCCAAATTCCGGCCACGATTTTCAGAAAATCCGGCAAAGATTTGCCCAGAAACTTGTTTATAGTTGTTAAACATTAGTATTTTGAGTGCCCCAAGGGTTTTTGATAGTGCTGAATCCATTTCCACTATCAAAAATGGATTCCAAGCACTGCAACTACCTGATTTTTGCAAATTTAGTTGACCGGATTCCGGCGGATTTCTGCCGTCCGGGCCAAAACGCGGGCTCGGTAGACAAGTCCGAAGATAAGTCCTTAGTTTATTTATTTTAATAAATTATTTAATCAACGTTTTTCTTCAAAAGTTTTAGAAAATAATTATTATGATGACGATGATGATGATGACGATGACGGTTAACATCCACTGAGACCAAACTTCGGTCTATCGTACCTAAATAAACGAATTATTTTTTTTTTTTTTAAATTGTACTCCTATGCTCAAAGAGCTTGGAGAGAAGCGTCCTGAGCTCACTCTAAATTTGACATGTTAAAAGGCTAGGAAGGTCGGTATTGCAACAAAGATTATGAAACTGAGATCTAATGTTGGTGTATGGAGGGCACTCTAAGAGGAAGTGATTTTCATCCTCAATGTTCATATTTTCACAGAGATGGCAGATACTTTACACCCATGGTATTTTAGGAACCGCCCAATGACCTATTTCACTATGGAGCTCATGAGTGTTCGTTCTTATCTTTTCTATATTATTTTTTTTCTTTGAGGTAGTTAAAACAGAGAGATACTTTTGATCTTCTAGAGTAGGGTTGATGACCTCCTTATAATATCTTAATTTTATTTTAGCCTCTAAATCTTTCTCACACCACATTTTCTCTTTAAACTTAGAAGTAACAATATTTTTAATGTTATTAATATTTTGCAATGAAACATTTTCGTTGATCTCCCAATGGTTTAACCAGGCCATGGTATCTTTATACCAAACTCATTTGAGCCTTAGGTGGTTTTGGTAGGAATTTAAAGCTAGCTTAGGAAGTCTATGGTCTCCCAAGTTATTGATTTTGTGCTTATACAACAAGAGCCTAGTCATAGCTAGGCTCTCGATAGGGGAAAGACCCATTTCTATAAGGAGAATAGGATAGGGTGCATTGCTTTTAATTTTGAGGTTATATGTTATAAAACACTTCTGGATTTGCCCAATATTTCTCGAGGATTATAGAGATGCTGCAACCCCAAACCTCACATCCATACAAGATAACAGGAGTGACTAAAGTTTCAAAGAGTAGCTTATTTTTATCCCACATCACAAGGTTTACTGCTTTACAATTATTTTCAAGACCAAAATAAGTTTTCCACCTTCCATTAATCCTTTTCTCAATGCTATAGTTCTAGTTGAGCTTGTGGTGAATATCAATTCCTAGGCACTTGTAAGAAGACACTTCCTCCAAGTTGCTATTTTCATACACAAAATTAGCGTAAGTGTCCTTCTTTGATTTGATAATCATAACTTTTTTTTTTCTCAGTGATAACAATCCTACCAATGTTAGAGCAGAAATCCTTAAGAAGTATTAGTTGCTTATCAAGATTAGATGGGCACCTTGCCAGAAGAAAAATATTGTCAACGTAGAGAAGAAGGATGATGAATATTCTAGCTAAGATTGTGCCAACACAGATTGCTTCCTCTAAACAATCTTCTAGCTTGTCGATGTAAATGCCAAATAGGGTAGGGGAGAGGGGGAAACCTTTCTTAACTCCGATATTACACTTAATAGCTTTCGACCACCCCTCATTGCTCTTAAAATTGGAAATTACATTCTCGTATAACCTTATAGCGGGAGCTCTCAACTCAAAAGGAACCTTTAGCTTTTCTAATCTATTCCATAGGTTATTTCTAGCCACTGTATCGAAAGCGTTTCTAAAGTCCACAAAGAAAAAAAAGAGATTGGATTTGTCATTATGACATTCCTCCACAGTGATCCTAAGCATAACGAGGTGGTCCATTGTTGAGTGCTACATTCTAAAACCCGCTTGGCCTTTATCCCACTTACCTTAACTTTCAAGCCATATGTTCATCTTCTTTTCCAAAACAATACCATATAACTTGGCCAAGAGAAGGCTAATCATAATTGTCCGATAATTTGAGGGGATATTTGTATCCCCACTTTTAAAGATAATTTTAATTTTAATTTTTTTAATGAACATAATTAAAAAATTAAATAAAAATATTAGTTTAGATTCATTTCAATACTAAATGTTAAAAAAATTAGTCTAAATTTATCTAGATCCATCTTAATACTATAAGTTATCACATAGAGTTCAAAAACCAATATTAATTTTAAATTTAATTTTAAAACTATTAATTTAAATCTATCTCAATACTATAGGTATCACAAACATAAAATTTAAAAACCAATGGTAATTTGACTATGTCAAATTTACCTTAACTACCCAACAAAATTAGTAAAAACAAGAGCTAAATAGTAGCTAGTACATGGGCTTAGTTTAAATATAGATTAATTAAACTAAAAAATAATAAAAGTGACCGGGAGTGCAACTGTGTGAATCCACATACTCGTTCCCAACTCCTTCACTAAACTCTGAAAATACTCAAAGTTTTCACAATAAAATCATGGAAAACATCTAACTTAATTAAATATGAAGGTGAAAAAGAGCCATACAAATCGAACTTCCTTAACTATAATAAAATTTTGTGGCCAGATATTACATTGGGTGGCCTCTTGGCTATTTTCCCTTTAAACCACTCCTCACTCACTCCCCTCAACTCTTCAACTATTCAAGTATGTTCTCCTCACAAAAACCACTCATATTTATACATAAATAATGAGTTTAATTCACTCCAAAAATCTCTCCACCTAATCCTCAACTAAATCTAATTTAAATACATTTTAGGTGTGGACTCAACTAAGTCCCGTACATAGCATTCCTACTCCCTAATTTTGCTACTTAATTCTATTTTCTCTCATATCCTTTTAATTAATAAAAGAATATTTACAAAATCCTCACTTTTCTAAATTATCTCCTATTTTATTTAAAAATAACAAATTAATTAATAAAACAATTAAAATATCACACCCCCCTTTATTACATATTTAAAAATGAAAATTGGCCTTGATGCTCCTGCATCAAAGTCCCAAGGTTGAAATTAAACATGATCGCCTGATCATGTGCTCGGATCTGTCTCTGCCTGGATCCCATATCTTGTGCTGCAACTTCCCACTTGTCGGTGCTTCTGTCTGTTGTTCTTCTCCAGGTTTCCACACTTTATGCTGCATCGCCCCACTGACTAGGCTTTCACAATCTTCTGTTGTCTTTCTTTTGCTACTTCTCCTTTTTTTTACTGTTGCTGGCCTCTTCCGGGATACTTTCATCATCATCCGCCTCATTAGTTCAATTTCTCTATCTAATAGATTTTCTCCAGCATCTGCAATAAAACCTGTACTCACAAAACAATTGTTAGAATAAAAAACATAAGGCTTCAGTGCCTCTTCCACTGCTACTGGCAACATTTCAGCATGCTGCTCTGAAATTCCCTTGTCCATCAGCACATCAGTATGCTGATTCAATTCCTCTGTGAGACTATCAGTTAGTCCCTCCTCCACATCATCTGTTTGAAAAATGTTTTCTTGTTCCGTGTCTTTCAGTAACTCTTCCTGAACATAGATCCTCTGCCTTTCCAACTCTCTCCTTTGAAGATCTAACTTTCGATATAAATTAACAATCTCAACTGGAGTAGAACTCAGAAATTTTACACAACTTTCCATACCTTCCTTTGCTATTGACCAATCATTCGATGGTCCTCCTTTCCCTGCTTCAATATTCTGCCGAATATTTACATAAGACCCCTTTGTCTTCATTTCTTCCTGAGATCTTGCTATCTCAGCATTATTCTGAACAGAATTCAGATTCAACTCTTCTTCTTTAACAAACTTCAAAGTTTGTTCGACACTCTATGATGTACCTGTAATCACACACCAATCATTAGTCTTAAACACATAAGACCTTGTGGTCTCACTGAATGCTTCAGTCGACATCTCCCTTTGCTGTTCTGAATCCTTCATTTGATTCAGTTCTTCTGTAGTTTTCCCTTCTGTCTCATCACTACTTCCATTTTCCCTCTGGCAATCTTCCCGAATTTTCCTGGTTTCAACATCATCACATTGTAAAATTTTGTCAGTAATCCCATTAAACAAATACACTTGTTTACCTCCTTGGAATTTTCCTTCAGCATTTCCACTTTGTTCCTATTCCATAACAGCTCCGACTTGCTGTCTTATCCCAAACAAGAAGTCATTTGTGATTCCTTCCTGTTGTAACCAATCACCACATTCCTTCTCTGAAAGGAATTCTCTACCAGACTTTACCTCAAGAACTTCATTCTCCTTCGTGACAGTTCTATTCGACTGTTCACCACCTTTCGCACATCCTGCAAACATACATAAACTGTGAGAAAAATTGCAAGGCTTCATAGCCTCATCTGTTTCTCTCGCCATCACCTCTTCAGATGCTTCTGAACTATCCCAATAGTTCATGAGATCCTCCTCACTGATCTCTTCACCCAAAATTTCGCCATGTTCCGAGCCACAAATGGAAACATCCATTTCTAACTCAGCCTCTCTGAGTTCTTCACAGCTCAGCATCTGCTCGAGCTTCCTCAGCTCCTCCATCAACTGTATGTTTACCTGCTTTTCCCTTCTTGCGTGTAGCTTCTGCCACTTCACCTTCCTTTTCATGGTCCAACCATGTGTCTGGTTTCTCATATTTTCCTGCAACAACTTCATTAACAATTCAAGGTGAATTGTTATCTCAGCCTTCTCCCGCTCATACTCTTCATCAGATCTCCGAAAATGACTATCAACAGTCATCTTCCCCTCCTTTTTGAACTGCATCTGTTCACGTGTGGACTTCATTTAAGCCACTTCCCCGCAATTCTTCGCATTTGTCATGCAACTTTCCTACTGCGCTTGGCTTCTCTTTGTCTTGGGACCCATCCCTGGCAACCTCTTGCTACAAATTGCTGCAAACACCACCTTAGCATATACAAAATGCATCTCAAAAATTTTGCCCAAATAAAACTTCAATTCTGGGCAATTTCATACAATTTCATAAACTTCAATGTACCAGTCCAATAAGTCAAAATGACGCAGGTAACCCTGCTTAACCCAGAATCTTCCTTAAGACTACGTGCATATAAAAATGCATCACAAACAATTGCCCAAATAAAACTTCAACGTCTGGCAAATTCACACCTCATTATTCACGGAAGCTTCATCTTAACATATAGTCACACCTTTTAATGGTTTATGGGAACCATGTTTCAAATCATTTGGTTCATTCACACATGTCCCAAACTTCAATACAATCCCACTTTAAAACCCCATATTGAAGCGCATCAACATATGATTCAAAAATCATAAACTCAACACCAAAAGTTCGGATTCAATTTATTAAATCCCACAACTTTTATACAATCATGACTCATTCAAAAGTCGATATAAAACCATGCTTCAAATCCAAACTGCAAGTTACTACCACTGCATATCGACTTTATGCGTTCTAATATAAATGAGTTTATTTGAAAATTCAGGGATTATCACAATATCGAACTCTTAGCCCACAAACTTACCTCCTCCGTACATTACACCAGCGCCACACCATAAGCATTCAAATCTTCATAAAACCCACATGCCAATAAAAATATATTTTGAAAGTTCAACGGAAAATTACACCAGTGCATTTCGATTTTAGGCCTCACCATATCAATTGATTTACCTTGCCAATTTCCACACGTATTTAACTTCCCATCTCTATCGCTTTTCAACGCCTCATGTATGATCTGCTGGCAACCATGACTGCGCGATTTTCACTTAGTTTGCAACGCACTTCCTTTATTTTTGATATCGGTTCAATACTCCTCTAATTCAACCCTGCGTGCCTTCTAATTATGGCATGGAATTCGGTCAATAACTCTTTTAAAATACTGGCTGTAATATAAAATTATCCTATACAGCATCCAATGCCACACAAATCTGTTGTGAAATTTAATAAGCTTTTAACCTCACCATTCCATTCGATCAATATCTACACATCGAATCTTTGGCTGTGGAAATTCAAAAAGCCAAACTTTAATTTAAATCAAATGCCAGCACATTTGCCCATACAAATAGCTTACCTTCTCGTCGACTTCACCAGACGCTTCTATCTTATGTTCTGGATCTCTTCATACAGCACCAATACATTCGATCCAAATCATCGGTGCTTTAATTCTTCATTGAACCCAAGATTCTAAATATACATATGCGCCTTTACCATTCAGCTTACTAAGCTGTCTTAATGCATCAACACATGCATTCAATTTATTGTTCGATAGCTCTTCAGTGCTTCGATCAGCTTCATCTCCAATCGACAAAATGCTGGCCCCTTCCTTATCTCCAGCTACTGCATTTCGACATCACTGAGAATTTTTATGCAATCGAACCTTCAATCGATTGCCTATTCTGCGCCTTTGCTTCAGTCTCCATTTGACTGTGAATATTCACAGTTTTTAATTGTGCGCTTTCCCAATACATACAACCTTTCATTACATCGACTCTATTGTTTAATCTATTCATAACAGACAGAGCTTAAAACATCTATGCGCCCTTTTAATTATGTCATTCCGGCAACCAGAGGTTTAAATCAACGACTTATCCATCGATCTTCCAAAGCACACCTCACCTGTGCTAAGACTTGAAATCGACCTCCATTTATGTTGAAGTCGAATTTGCTTCACCGCCCAAACTCAACCAAAATAAACACGATCCCATCAATTAGATCCTTCCATGCTCGATTTTGATCAACGTTCCCAACGCTTATGTTATCGATTGTTAACCCTTTGAACCACAGTATCAACTATCCAACGTTGTTTGCAATCTCTGCGCATTGGCTCTTTAGCGTTTTCTACTGAGTTTCAAGGCTACACCTTTCACAACGCCTCATTCATACGCAAAACCTAGTTAACATTAAAATCAAATTCATGATTCCGCAAACATATCCATGCAGCTTTTAGATGATTTATAATGCAATTGCCGTTCTGTTCTTACATGTTCTTCATTTTAAATTGACTGTGCGACCATCCATTGAATTCTTCTGCATTCTTGAGATTCAGAATTCCAAGCCACGACTTGGATCTTTAACCAGATTTAAAATGTTGTGGAGTGTGAAACGATCTCACTCACCATCAAGCATTTATCAATTCATAACCATATCGATTACCCCAGATCAACATCGATTCATGAAATTCAATGTCTTCTATTCTCTGCGTCCTCAGTTTATCTGGCATCAATTTCTTCGGCAAAATGCCAATCGACTCACTCGACTTCTCATGACTTGAATTCAGCCTTCCACAGATTCACCCAAGCCTCTGCGCCACATTTTCATTATGCTGTCATTCAACTTTGCTCCCCACAAATAATTTAACTATGTTTCAGCTTGCTGCGGAATTACAAATTCCATTTAATTCAATCAAATGATGTTTGATCGATCCTTCACAACACAGAATCCAACTTCATATCGATCATCACAAGAAAATAGATGGCTATATACATCGATTTTTTTCCATTGCCCAACACAGCAAACAACCCACGTTCATATCAAACAACACAGCAAAGAATTGATGGCTATATATCGATCTCTTATTGCAATAACGATTTTACTCAGCTTCTAATTAAAAAAAATTGGTCACAGATTTTTTTTTACAAGTATTACTTTCAAATACGCTGCCAAATGTCAATTGTATAATCGTTGGACATGCTCACACCATTCAGCAATGCATACCAACTGAGGTTTACACTTACAGTTTTCATATGAGACACGGCGCTGGTAAAAATTGTTTGACACAGAATTTTCTCCTGCGTACACTCCAGAACTAACACAACTTCAGTTTTCCACTAACAAATGTATGAAATAATCTCAGCACAGATTTTTCTCTGCGTTTAAAAGGCTGAGGTTTTCTTTTTGATTTCAATTACGCCTGCTAGCACCGTTCTTTCAACCACACATCGTGGCTTTCACACGTGACAATGCGGTCTCTCCCACCGCAGAACTTAACTTCAACCACGCCTCTCTTCAATTAAATCAACGACCAATGCTTTAGATCGATTCAAAAGCTGCTTCACAATTCACCTGCAGCTCGACAGTGATTTTGCGCTCAATTAATGTGCGCTCTTCAATCTGGAAAACACCACACATCTGGTTATGCAACCAGCATACAAGCTCGTTCCTGAAATCAAAACCCATATACAACATACATAATTGCAATTTCAACCAGGCAACTCTCCCCGCTTTGATACCAAAAATGATGCAGGAGTTCTGCTATAAAGCAGATCCTGCATATAAGAACATAACTCCTTCCTGAAACTCTGAAAAATACTCAAATTTTCTACAATAAAATCATGGAAAACATCTAACTTAATTAAACATGAAGGCGAAAAAGAGCCATACAAATCAACTCCCTTCTCTACATTAAAATTTTGTGGTCAGATATTACATTCGGTGGCCTCTTGGCTCTTTTCCCTTTAAACCACTCCTCACTCATTCCCCTCAGCTCTTCAACTATTCAAGTGTGTTCTCCTCACAAAAACCACTCATATTTATACATAAATAATGAATTTAATTCACTCCAAAAATCTCTCCACCTAATCCTCAACTAAATATAATTTAAATACATTTTAGGTGTGGACTCAACTAAGTCCCGTACATAGCATTCATACTCCCTAATTTTGTTACTTAATTCTATTTTCTCTCATATTCTTTTAATTAATAAAAGAATATTTACAAAATCCTCACTTTTCTAAATTATCTCCTATTTTATTTAAAAACAACAAATTAATTAATAAAACAATTAAAATATCACACCCCCCTTTATTACATATTAAAAAATGAAATTTGGCCTTGATGCTCATCAAAGACATAAAGAACGAATTTAACGATGTGTAGCTTTGTTATTATTAATATAAATCTTGCATTCATTGAAAAAATAAAAATAAATAAATAAATTCATCACAAAAATAAAACAAGTAATAAAATATTGTATTGTTAAATGTCATCACAAAAAATTAAAATTGTTTAATTGTTTATATATATATATATATATATATATAGATATATAATTTAATAAAATATATTTTTAATATGATAATAACTCATCTTAAATTAAAAATATGGAGAAGAACACTAAAAGTGGTGAAAATAGAAATATTAGAAAAATGAAAAAAAATAGTAAGTTAAATAAAAATGAAATACAATTAAAAATAAAAAAATTGGTAACTAATAGAAATAGAAGTTACTAAACAAGTGATAATAAGACATCAACCAATCATATTACAATAAATATATTTAAATAATAATAATAAATAACAAAAAAAAAATCCAATGTTAAAATTTGGATAAACAACATAAATTTTTGGTTAAAGGTAAAACAAAAAATAGTAACTAATAGAAATAAAAGTTACTAAAATACGGATAATAAGACCTCAACCAATCATATTACAAATAAATATATTTAAATAATAATAATAAATAACAAAAGAAAATTCTCAATGTTAAACTTTGGATAAACAACATAATTTTTTGATTAAAGATAAACTAATATAAAGTCAAAACAAAATTAAATATACTTTAGATATAATAAAAACAATTGATATTTAATAACTATTATATTACAACACTCCATGCATTATTTTCTACTTTAATTTAGTTATATTTATCTTAATATGAAAAACCCAGAACTAACTGCTATATAATTAGTTCTAATTTATTTCTATAATTAACCAATAATAATAATTAAAAAAATCATCCAATATTTACAAATATTATAACACTCAATGCGTATTTTCTACTTTAATTTAGTTATATACTATGCTTGCGAACTAACTACTATAATTAACCAATAATAATAATTAAAAAATCACCCAATATTTACAAATTTATTTGTTTTAATACCTCTAAGTACATCTTTGGATTATCACTGCATGGCTACCACAAGCATTCATGTTACTTAATGTTTTTCGATCGCTCCATCTTTGCATGGCTACCATGAGCATTCATGTTACTTCATGACCGATTGTTCAAAAAACATAACATTTTGAAATATCATGGTAATACAAATAATTTAAAAAAAACCGTGTCGGAGAGAAGAGAAGTGGTGTGCCATTCTTTTTGGAAAAAAAAGAGAACTGATGTGCCATTAAAAGATTTTAATTTAAACTTGCACTTATCTTTATCTTATTGTTTGTTTTTATTTTTCCATTTTTGTTTAATAATTTTATTTATATATTAAAATATAAATAAAATTATATTTTTAATTTAAATATTATAATAAATCAATTAAATTATATATATATTAATTATCAAAAATATATCCTATCATATTAATATTAATTAAAAATATTATTAAAAAATATATTTAATCAATCCATATTAAACACCCAAATAATACCATTTTTAAAAATTAAAAAATATAAATTAAAGAAAAATCCTTGCTTATTAATCAATATTAAACCAATAATATAAATTTCCAATCTCATTTTTTGTTCATTCCTTTGTCTTACGTCATTTGAAAATATGCGATCAAAAATGGGTGATTCACAACTAATTTAATATAAATAAAATAATAAAATAAAATAAAATATATAATTATGAGTTTTTATTATATATTTAATAATTAATAAATTAAATAATAAATTTAAAAGATCATAGTAATGTAAAATGATTATATATATATATATATATATATTTATTGGAGTTTTGAATTGATGTTGAATTAATGTATTATTAAGATACTATTTTTAGTTTAAATTTTGTATTTAGATTGTGAGAATTTTGGTATGTTTTTTTTTGACATTATTTTTTAATCAATAAATCATACAATTTGAGTGGGCTTAATGGTTAAGAGCATGTGTTTTTTTCTAAAAAGTTATAAGTTTAAAACCAAAGGGGATAGAGTATGTATGTCTTCGTAGTCGTAGCAGTCAAATAGCCCAGAAGTGGCTCCCTTGTCCCACAAACAAGAGTCTCATACACCAATTTGATGTCTAACTTGACCATGACCTTAAAATTGGATAATAATAATAATAATAATGCTTTCTTTAAACAAATTAGATATTTGCATAAATTAAGTGTTTCCTAATAACATAAAGACATATATTCACAAAGTTTATAACAAACAAACAAACAAAGTATAAGACTTGGGCCATTTTTTTATATTAAGGATCAATGAGATAAGAAATTAGTAAGGTTTACATTATTAGAAGTTGGTTTTGGGTTTTATTTAATTTTGGTTAGCTTTGGTGACTTTTGTATTAAAAAAAAAAATTCTTCATAAAAGGCTCAATTAGGTAAGAAATGTTAAGGTACACAAAAACTGTTTGGAATTAATTCATAGATTTCAAAAAGAATATTGCATATTAAATTTTTAATTAATTATCTTGGAGAGATTCTTAAACTATAGCACCCAAAAACCCATTAAACTATGGTGTGCATGGATCTTATGACCACCTTCTCCCCTAGTGATTGCAACGACACTCAAAAGTGGCATCTCTTGATAAGGATCTTAATACCAACCTCAATCCTCATACATGTAGTTACACTGAACAATGGCATCCCATTGCCCAAAAAAGAATAATATAAGTATCTATGCAAAAATTGGGACTTAGTACCCAAATCTGGATAATACACTCCTAGCCTCTTAATACACTCAAAATAAAGTTACAATAATCGATAACCTACTCCATTAGGTATATAATTACATCACAAATTCTAAAACAATAGTGGTAAAATTTAAGAACATTTCCTCATGAGCTAACTAACCCTTTTGTAAGGAAATATAATTCTTTTGTAATCCTTCCCAAATGTAACATTCTCTTTTCAAGATTGGGCTCTTAACCTTTTCCTTTGAAGAAAGGATGAAATTAGACTTATTACACATGTTAAAAAATGGGGTAAAATTAAGTTTCATTTTAGCCTTTCATTCTTGTTAAATTTTAAAATCATTTTCTCATTTTTCTCTTTTACCAAAGCCTTTGAACTACAAGATATGGTGTTCATCCTCATTGATTTATGAGGCCTTCCCTTGAGTGCATCTTCTTATATTTTTCCATCATTATCTTAACTTATAACAAGTTAGACTTTCTAGAATACCATTGTACATGCAACATCATCATCATTAATTGAGAGCATGATAGCATAAATCTGTCATAACTCTAGATTTACTAAGCATCTAGAAGGATCAAATACCTTAAGATGAAAACCTCTTTTTGAATTGAAAACTTGAAGAAAAGTTTGGGCCTCTAAAAATTTGATTCCTCTCAACCTTTGATAAATCCAGAATTGAAATAAATCTATATTAATTGTTAATAATAAATACAACAAATGCCTTGAGATGAAATCCTCTTTTTGAATTGAAAACTTGAGAAAAATTTTGCACCTCTAAAAATTTGATTCTTCTCAACCTTCAATAAATCATAATTGAAATAAATCTATGTTAATTCTTACTAATAAATATAAAGTGCACGAAGCGAAGTAGAGTTGATACATAGGAGGTTGTCCAATTCCCAAGCGAATGCAGGGCCCACAGCAGCCAGGTGGTCATCACGTCTCGGCTCGATATAGTGGAAGTTCGTCCGATTCTTAGAGTGAATGCGGAGAAAATTCATCATTTTCACGTCTCTATTACTTCAAGTGTTTCAAGGATGCATGTATGCTTCCTCTGTGATGTTTCAAGACAACGTGCCCTTTAAGCCTTGAAGATAATTTTTAGTCCAACGTACTAAATAGTGTCGGTGTCAAACCATTGCAATATGTCTCGGGGTGTCCCGGTATATCAGTTGAGTTGTCTTTAGTCAATGGCTTTTGAGTTTCAAGTCTTGAGAAATCTGGTGAAAATTTTTAAGGTAAAACTTTGATTTATGTTATTTAAACTATTTTTTGGTGTATATGGATTAGCACCTAAAAAGCCCTAAGGCATGATTGTGCAAGGTTACCAATCAAATTCTGTTTTCAATAATTTTGTCGAATTTAGAGAAATTAAACGAAAAAGCCACCGTAAAATCCTTCAAAAAGTCGCACTAAAGACTACTTGTATCGATTTTTCCCCTTTTGTATATAAAAAACTTGCAAAATCAAGGTCAAAAGATTCTTGAGACGATCTTTACGAACTATGCTAATTTCACGCACTGAATTGTTCATTCGAGTTGTTAAGTATGATTAAAAATGCAATGATCCTTAAATTTTTATGATAATTAATTGTGCCTAAGTTATAACATAGTAAAAAAATTAGAACTTTGAAAACAATGGAAATTTTTGTAATTTTAATCTATGTTACAACTGTAACCAGGAGTTTGAGTGCTCTCGAATTTTTGATGGTCTTTGAACCAATTTTGCACCATTGAAAAACGATTTAAACACTCCATTATTTTGATTTTTTGAAAAAAAAATTACCCAAAAAAAAATATTGATACTAACAATTAGATCAAAGGTTTTATGTTTTTTATATCATTTTAATTAAATTGATTAATTAAAAAACATCATATAAACAATTTCCATATGAAATGAGTTATGTTTTTTTGGATATGTAATTGTAATAGGCCATAGTATTGGTACATGGTATTCTAGCTAAGCCTATATACATGATAAGAATCTCCATGATGAAATAGGAAGCCTCAAATTTTTGTGTGTCGAGCCTAAAAAAAAGTGTATATAATTTATATATTAATATTTTTCACAATTAATTCTAATAATAAAAAAAATTGTTTTGATGTGTATATTTCCCAACCATTTAGTTTATATAATTGCGTTAATATATGGATAAATAGATTATGTATTAGTGACTTAATCATGTTAATTAAAAATAAATATATTAAACCATAATTTTATATTTGATTAATATTAAATAAAATAATTAAAAAGTTAATAAGTAATAATAGCCATGGGTGTGAGTGATTCCCCCGACTTAGGAAGAGTTCCCCAATTCCCAGACTAGTGGACTTGATGTCCAAGTCAGCGAGTCCACTCCATGACCTACTAAATTCTGCATTTGTTTCAGTCGTCCAACCTCTTTAGACCTCCCTCATCCCGACGACCTAGACTTCTACAAGCCATGCCCCATGGTTGAGGAGAACCCATGAGGGCATTAAGCTAGAAATCATGATTTCTCAATGTATTGCATTTTCTTGTTGCTTGTTACTCGGTCCCCATGCACTTGTTTTTGGTTTCTCTTGGTGGTGTGGCCACCTCTCATGTTATGCCGAATCTTGTTTCTAGCAGACAACCTCTCAAGGTGACGTTGCCCATTTACCATATTTTGTTAATGTTGGTGAATTTTAAACACGGGGGGGGGGGGGGGGTTTATTTCTCCACTAAGATAAGAAACCTCCCCAACTATGTCTGCACCTTATGTTTTCATCCTCTGAAGACCATGTTAAGGCCCAACATATGATGAGCTCCAAAGCTCCCAAGATTATACTTTTTTTAATTCTATTGTAATGAAAATGTTTTTGCTTCCCAAAAAAATATAGAATTTTTAATAATTTTATTAGTGTGTTTATTGCAGAATCTAGATTATCCACGGTATCATAAACATTGGTCAACGTTTCGAATCCCAACAGGGATCCATCATTAGGATGATAATGTGTTTATTTCGGAAGAGGCCTTCCACAATTTATTTTAGTTATTAATAATTATTTAGTGGATGGTAGGGATGTAACTTCCATGAAATATTCTAGAATTTTTTTAGTGATAATCACACATCAAAAATTGAGAATGATCTAAAAAATAATTATGCCTTTTTAACATCATAATAGTTTCACTTATTACATCTTAGTGAGAAAATGAAACCATTGTAAGTATGATTTGAAAAGCGATGTTTGCACCCAACCCAATAAATAGGTTTCCAATATTGATGGAGAATGCCTCATATACAAACATGTTTGCATATGAGTACATAAGAGCAAGATATGAAACATTGGTAATGTTACTATTCATCACCTATTGATGAACAAGTTTTAATGTACAATTATAATTAGCAAGAATGCTTTCATGATGTTATTAATTATACATCTAAAATATGAATCTCATTTGGGTGTGAGTTCTCTGAACTCTATTAATTTCGTTTGTTTAAACATGGAGATTGTGATTGCAATTAAATTTCATGATTAATATAAAATAATTGAATATGTGTTATATCCAAATTAGAAATTTCTCATAAATTAATGAGTTTTATATATACTTACATATATCTATATTTCAATCATAAGTTGTTATTATCCATGTCGCAGGTAGAGATATGTGTATTCGATAAACGTTTTGACCATCAATTAATTTGTTGTTTGACCAAAAATTTAAATGCATCCTACAATGTTAACATTATAGAAAAAAAATTTATTTCATTAGGTCGGGAAAAACTGTTGGCATCCATTGTTGAGTACGACATTGTCCTAGGTTTGATGCCAAGAGGTCCACTTTACGTGATGATCATATGGCTAAAACAATTAACCTATAGTATGATAATAGATATCCCTAGTATATGCACCTGACTGCAACATTAAATGATCGATTAGACTACACTCACATTTGTGGTTTCCCACCATATGAATTCTTTCAATTTCAAATCTCGAGTCTATTAATATTGAATGCCCATGATATAGGTGGATATTAGTGGCCACCCTCCTATTCCACTTGGACCCCCTCCATTGTTTCTTTCAGTTTTTCAGTTTCCTTAATTGTAGCACAATTTACTATTATTGGTAGTTTTTCGGGTCTTGAACTTCTAGAGTCGTTTGAGGCCATAAACGTTGTTTTTATGGAAAACGGGAAAATCCAATTTTCTAAATACATTTGCACTCGAAATTTGTATCACTTGGATAGATATTTCTAATGAGGTATCGTGCACGTAAAACGAAGATTGTATGCCAAATTTATGACCCCAAGAAGTTGATCTACCAATTTACCCCAACGGGGCCCACAATTTTGGTGCTTCATCTCCTAGGGTTATGTTTTTGGATGTTTAGGGTTTCCATTATTTCTCAATCATAAATAGTCCCTCGAGCCTCATTGTAACATAGTTCAGAGGCATGTATCTGCCACATCACTACTGAGAGATAAGCTACCATTTCCTGCGCTAGGTTATTTCCATTTTGTATGTAAGCATATTTCAATTCTTTGATATTAATGAAATGAAGTGTTATTTCTACTGTATCTATGTGTTTATGTTTAAATCTGTATTATGTTGCATTCTTGCATAAGTCTCGATCAGTGGTATCATAGTGGTCTTCTCTTTCTCTGTTTTACTTTGCATGTCCCCAACAAGGTCAGGGTATAAGGAGTTAGGGCTTGAACTAGTTGAAATTTTGCAAGATAAGCCTCGCAAACCCCAATGACCTCCCATGGCGGAAGAAAATAAAGACGAGGGAGAAGGATATCCCTTCAAAATATTGCTCAAAGAAGCCCTTGAGCGACAAAGCAACGCGATGATGGACAAATTTTCCCAGATCCTTCGGCGGATGCCTAAAATCGACATATCTTCATTCGGCAGCTACTCTTGAGGCACCACTCCCTTCAAGGTATAAGTCAACTTTGAAATTCCCATATTTGAAGGCCACATATATGCAGACATCGTAGATATACGGTTAAATATGTTAGAATGTCATTTTTCGATTCATGATTTTTCCAATAGGGAAAATATTCTTTTGCACTCCCAAAGTCGCCCCCCACATCAAGGACTAGTGGGAAACCTATTGTGAGCAGAAGGACAAGAGGGCACCCTCACTATTTTCAGCTGCACCCACTTGGAACTCTTTTTGAGACGCCATTAAGGAGTAGTATTACGCTCTCGGGAGCTATGAAAATAATTACATAAAGTGGACCACATGCGACAGGGAAGGAAGGAAGACGTGTAGGAGTTCACAAATATTTTTCATACCCTTCGCACGAAGTTGGGTATCAAGAATTTTAAATTGGAACCAAGAAATGGCACCCAAGGGGGCTTCTTATTTAATTTTCCCTTAATTAAACTGGAAGATAAATTGTAATTTCATCTCATGAAAACTTGTATTAGTTAACTGAGGCATGAAGACTTAGTTAGCTTAGGAAATTATATTTGAGGGTGAGAGAGGAGGCATGTAGAGTTCTCCCATGATTTTAGGGGGTCCATTTACATTTATTTGGGAGTTGTAATTAGTTAACTCAAATAATTGAGTTAAAATCAGTTTAACTAGTTCTAACTAAGAGATGAGCTAGTGATAGGTCCAATGAATTAAATATGATTTAATTCACAAGTAGTGATCAATCAGTTAACTGGTAATTCACTATAAATAGCTTTTGCATGTTAGTTCTAAGGAAGTCCCAGTTGAGACTGAGGTTAAAGGGATGATAAATGTCAGTTGTATAATTAGAAAATTATACAAGTTAGTTATAGAGTCATGAGGATGCCTTGAAGGAATTCCTCCAAGAATGCGTGAGCAAGGCTAGCCAGACAAAGGCTGAGAATTGGTTAAGTATTTGACTAATTTTTCCTAGATCAGAGTGAGACAGTTGACAAATGGCAGTATTTTATCAGTGAGAGAAAAGCATTATATTTTTCATGGTCTTTACTTGATACAATATACAGATAGTAGGCTTTTGAGCAGTTTGATTTCCCTAGATACATCTTCTGTAATGTGATCGATTGATTTCTTTCTCTTAATTGTTATGTGATTGTGAAATTGTATTTGGTTTCCGCAAATTGTAGAATGATTCAGTATTTTTTTTTAGTACATTAAAATATTAGAGTGAATCCCTTGGATATATTTTTCTACAAAGGATTATGAGCAACATCTAGTACTCAAGTATCGCAGTTGTCTTCACAAATACATCCAAAATGAGATGGGAGTTCTTGGAAATCTCCTCTCTTGGCGTCGCCTACTCATATGTTGTCAAGATCGAGCATAAGTTTAAATAGAAGAAGAGATACTTTGGATCTATGAATCTGAATCAAGGGAAATATGCCCTCAAACTGTAGAAAAAAGGGAAAATCCAAAGCGGGGTCTCCCAGGACAACTAGTCGAAGCTGCAAGAAAGGTACAACACTACGAAGACAAAGAAGGACATAAGAAAGTGGTGTGAGTTCCATAAGAGCCCCACTCACAACACAAGTGAGTGTCGAGCCAAGAAGTCGCTGGTGGCCGAGTTGAAGGCTTCAGAGTGAGATGCATGTTTCGACTCTGAGTCGGAACCTGACAAGGGGAATGAAAAAGGGAAGAAAATTATTGATGCAGAGACTAGTATCACTGTTTCCAACACCAAGATCCATAAGAGTGAGCCCAAAGATCCAAAGAAGGGGGAGCGTCTCTTCCACTCACATATGTGGGTGAAGGGTTCACTGATGCAATTCATTTTCGATAGCAGGAGCCAAAATAACCTTATTTAAGCAGATTTCATGAAGAGTTTGGGCCTACTAACCACACCACACCCGCAATCGTACACCATTGGGTGGCTTCACCAAGAATGATTTCACTGTGTCAGCCAACATTGTCACCTTCTCTACAAAATCAAGCCCTTCATGGATGATGTATTGTGTGTTTTTTCTCCTATTGAAGTTTGTGATGTATTATTAGGTCAGCCATACTTGTGTAAGTGTCATGCTATATATGAGTCGAGACATCACACTATTCTTTGGGCAATAAGTTATACATGATACCAGAGGTAGCCCCACCTACTACCATATCTTTGATATCTGCTAAGAAATGCAGTAAGATCATCTCCTAGAATGAGAATTTTGTTTTCTTTCTAATTCACTCTCAAAGTAAGGGGAATATCATGGCCACATCCATGGCCCTTGGGAAGGGTTCATTCATGTAGTAGAAGCAAGTGGATAAGGTCTTGGAAGAATATAGGGACATCTTCTCCTCACCCATAGGGGTACCATTGCATTGTCAGGTCAAGCATTTGATCGATATGAATCTGGGAGAACCTCCACCCAATGGGCAGATATATCACCGCTCCATTCTAGAAAATGAAGAGATCAAGCGGAAAATCCAGGAGTTGCTACAAAAAAAGAACACTTGACCAAGTTCCTCACCTTGTGGGATCCCGATTGTATGTGTACAGAAGAAGGATTAGACCTGGTGGCTCTACATTGATTAACAGGCACTAAACAAAATCATTGCGAGAACTGTGTTGAATTCTTAGTTAAGGCGAGAGGGGGGGGGGTGAATCAGTTTAACACATCATGAGCTTTTTAAATTTTCATCGGCTTATTCCGACTTACTTTTATAACCAACCTTAGTCTATGAATATTCTTAACATGTTGCAAGAAGTATTAAATTAATGTGACATCAAACTTATTATGAGAGAAGCAAACATAAAACAGAATTGGTAAATCATCTTAGCACACAGGAAACACAGATAGAGATAGCAGATATAATTGAAAACCCATAAAGGGATAAAACCACATCTTATTATTGGTGTGATGCAAAGGCAAGCTCCAAATCCCTCTCACCATTGTTTTTAACGACACTTAGACAGAGGCTCCAACCTCAGTGCACTTGGCTACAACTTGCAAGGGGCTCAACTCCTTCAATTTACGCAAGCACCAACTTACAAAGGAGGCTCCAACCTCTAACAAATATCAAGCTTCAACTTGATAGGGAAGCTCCAACTTCCTCAATTTATCAAAAGATATGTTTGTTGATTTACCTCTGATATCAGCTCTGTTCTGTAGCATCTCTTTCTGCTCCTCTCTTCCTTATCCTTCTCTGCCTCGATCTTCTATACTTTGCATTCTCTATCCTTACTCTCTAACTCTTTTATGCATATCAAGTTGATATTATATAGAGTTCATCACATGATTGTTTGTATTTCAAAAGGAATTTGGGTGAGCAACCATGACTCTTCGACTTACGCCTTCTCATTTCTTTGTCCAACTCATTAAAAATATAACAATATGTACAAATTTCAATGTTACAATGGGGATTTTCCTTTTCCTTTGGATACTTGCCTTTGCATCACGAGCGATATAAAAAAATTAAAAAAACATTTACATTTTTAGTTTCAATACATAAACTTCGCTCGGCCCTTGGCTTCTTTGGTTTTGTCCTTTACGTAGCATTCATGCAAGCATCATATATACTTTGTTCCACTTTGTCTTCTACATATTCTCCAATTTTTTGTGCTTGTACACACATCCAAATTCATTCCTGTGCATATTCACATTCACGAAGTGATTGTGTGTACGTGCTGTATATATATAGGCACAACGTTACAATATATATATAACTAGTGATGCGAAAATTTTTTGATAAAAATATCTGGAGGCCTTTTTCTTCCAAGTAATTAGTCTCGATTCGATAAAACACAACTTAAGCTCACTACATTTATAAACTTCTCTTTTATCAAAGCCTAAGTGCGGGCTTAAGTTACCACATAAAAATTTCATTATAATTTAAGCCACTACGGGGCGCATATATATGTTTACTCCTATGGCATATATTAACCAAGCATCATGGCAACTGAAGTGTATGGTTCTGTCATAATATACAAGTCGACATATATAAATATTTCCCGAATCAAATGTTATAAAGCCTTCTTAATAAACGTGGTTTTATATTAATGAACAACCAACACCAACCTACGAAAAATTTGGGCCCCCGACTTTATAAACTCTTGCTCTATTTTCCGATGCGATTAATCGCAACCAGATACTCCGTGCGATGATTTACGTTCACTTTATTTTCGTCCGATAGTCTGTTCACTCCATAGTGTCGATGCGATGAATCGCTTCAACGCGATGGTTTTCTTTGATGCAGAACTCAAACATATATGAATCATGGTTCATTGATCCACTAGGGTCACCAATTGCCATGTCGGGGCTTTTATTAACATGTTAGTTGCCTTGATTTTTTCTCTGATGCGGTCCTTACGGGTCCCACTTTGATGACACCACCATCTCATTCGACGGTTAATAAACTATCGCGCTCTGGCACGGAAATCCAACGGTGGTCATGTAATATCGTGAGGGTTAAGGACCGGACGTTAGCGTGCGATGTAACTAGTTTTGGGAACCGCCTCATGCCACGCGTCCTCCAATGAATGTGATCGCACTGATTTCACGAAAACCATATCGCACAAAGCGATGGTGAAAACCGTCGGTGTTCTAAGCGAGTAAATTCTTTTGTTCCCTTCACGGTTCCACCAAAGTTCGGGGTTATTTATACATGCATATATATATATATATATATATATATATATATATATATATTTATATAACCTTTCATCGAGTTAAACATTATATACATTATGTGAGCATTATAGAATGTATATCCACATTGTATACATTGAGTACGCACCCTTTGAACCATTTCATTCGAATCATCACTCAACTTTTAATATATATCCAACATTGCAATGAATATCACGCCGATACATATTTTAACATATACACGATCCGAGGCCCCACCTCCATTAAACACACCTCTTGCATCCAACGGCTAATAGTGTAACGCATCGACTTTGATGATCCACGACGGAGCGACACGCAATATCGCGCAGCAACGTTGGCTGCATATTCCTCCAAAAAATCACAAAAAAGGTTGTTTTACAAAACCGCACGAGGACACGTGTCCTTCAATGGCATATATCACGTTCATTTTGGTAATACAACTTACCACCTCAATTCTCACGCAAAGCTTCTTTGGTCCTCGCCTTGGGTCCACTACTTGTCTATCTCTCTTGTTCAGTTCATGCTCATGGTTCATTTCATAAAGATTGTCACGTTTTCATTGTATATAATCTCAGTTAAAACTAAATTATATATATAAACCCATCTTGTTTTCATTATATACTTCAACACGACATACACTTATTATAACGCACATTTCAACGACACACGGTTTATTCCCAATCTCTTGCAAACATTTCAATGCTTTGATAAGCGCTCTACCTCTGTGCTTTCTCTGCCTCTTCGATGCTATGTCTCTACTGTCTCTTGCCTGCGCTTCGCTCTTTGTTGCTCCATTGTTTCGTCTCTTCCTCTGTATTTTCTATCTATAGCCTCTCTTTTACCTTTTTGTCTCTTGTTTTTCTTGTGCTCCCTGTAAATGTTGTTGTCTTCTCCATTGCCTCTCGCTGCTTGTCCTTCTTTGTCTCACCGCCTCTGCTACCTCCTTTGCGACGCAGTTCTCTTTTTGCTTTGCCATGTCTGCGTAAATATACTCTCACTCTATTCATGTCTGTTTGTCTTCTCCTTTTGTACTTCCTACTTTGCCATCAATGACAACATTTCCAAAGTCTCCCCCTTTGGCATTGATGGCAATACCTCCCTCTGTTTCCCTTTTAGGACCCTTTCTTCTGTTGCTTGCTTTTCCTCCCCCTTTGACATCAATGGAAAGGGGTTGCTTGTTTTTTTGGTGTGCTTTTAACTCTACTTCATGTTGTCTTGATCTTGAGGACCTTTTTCATGCTTTCTTTTCTAAGCGATCTCCCCTTGGGATGATATTTTCGTTCTATTCTCCTTTGAAACTATGCTTTCTCTTCATATCGAGAGAGTAGTATCTATAGATACTACCCCTAGTCTATCTCTCAAATATTCAAATGGTTCTCTAGCAAGAGGTTTGGTAAATATATACATTTGTCTTTGCTCTTTTGTTGGTACATACTCCCGGCTTTACTACCTTCGAGCCACTTGTTCTCGAAGAAAATGATACTTGATTGGGATATGTTTAGTTTTTTAATGAAGCACAAGATTTTTTTGATATACTTATAGCACTTGTATTATCACATTTGATTGAGATAGGTTCATCAATGCTTACCTTCATGTCTTGGAGGGTTTGCTTCATCCCATGAATTGTGTACAACATCTTGCTACACTATATATTCTGCGTACATTGTAGACAGAGAGACAGATGTTTGTTTCTTGCTTAACCATGCCACCATACTTTCTCCTAAATAGAATGCACCTCCACTTGTGCTTTTCCTGTCATCCACACAGTTGGCCCAATCTGCATTTGTGTATGCTGTCAAAGTGAAGCTTTTTCCTTTAGGATACCAAAGCCCATATTATGCAGTTCCTTGTAGATATCTTAATATTCTTTTGACTGCAAGAAGATGATTTTGTTTAGGTGCTACTTGATATCTAGCCACTAGTACTAATGCTAGCATGATTTCTGGTCTTGATGCTGTCAGATACAACAGGCTTCCTATCATGGATCTGTAGAGTTTTTTATCTATATCAGCTGATCCATCATCAGCACATAGCTTGCATCCCATGATCATGGGAGTTGACACAGGTTTGCAGTCCTCCATTTTGAACTTTTTCAACATGTCTTTTAAGTATTTTTCCTGTGAGATGAATGTACCTGTGTTCTTTTGCTGAATTTGAAGTCCTAAATAAAAATTGAGTTCTCCAATCATGGACATCTCAAACTATGATTTCATCTCCTCAGCAAACCCTTTTGCTAGTTCATCTCTGTTGCTTCCAAACATAATGTCATCAACATACACTACAACAATCAGGAGTTCATTTTCATGGGCTTTTATGTATAGTTTGATGTCTACTCCGCCTCTCTTAAAGCCTTGTTTTTGCAAATACATATCCAGTCTTGAGTACCAAGCATGAGGAGCCTGTTTTAGTCCATATAGAGCCTTCTTCAGTCTGCACACATAGTCTTCTTTGTCTGTTAAAGAGAAACCTTCCGGTTGTTCCATGTAGACTTCTTCTTATAGATCTCCATTCAGAAAAGAAGATTTTACATCCATTTGATATACCTTGAAGTCTTGATAGCATGCAAAGGCCAGAAACATTCTGATGGCTTCCATTCTGGCTACAGGGGCAAATGTTTCATCGAAATCAAGTCCTTCGATTTGTGAATATCCTTTGAAAACAAGTCTGGCTTTATTCCTGATTAGTTGTCCTTCCTCATTCATTTTATTTTTGAATACCTATTTTGAGTTTATGACATTTTTCTCAGTGGGTCTAGGAACTAGTTTCCAGGTATTGTTTTTCTCAATTTGGTCTAATTCTTCATTCATAACATTCACCCAATACTTGTCCTTGCCGGCTTCTTCAAATCTCTTTGGCTCTATTTGTGATAACATGGCTATGTATACCTCTTCTGTCTTTTCAGTTAGCTACCTTCTTGTCTGGACCCCTAATTTCTTGTCTCCTATGATCTGATCTTCAAGATGATTCTTCAGAGTGTATCTTGAGGGGGATTTCGAGCTCAACTCTGCATCTTCTGTTGTCTTGCTTGTTTCATCATCATTTTGGTTTTCTTCTTCATGGTTGTCTGATGGACTACAACAGTCTGTATCTCTTGTATTGTTTGGAAGTTCTTCATCAAATCTCAGATCAATACTTTCTACTATTTTTCGAAGAGTCTTTTTGTAGCACCTATACCCTTTACTTTTGGAAGCATATCCTAGAAAAATCCCTTAATCTTCTCTTGCATCAAATTTCCCAAGATTTTCATCATTATTATTTATATAACACTTGCTTCCAAAAATTTTAAAATGTTTGATTGAAGTTGGCTTTCCATGCCATAGTTCATAGGGAGTCTTGTCACTGCTTGGCCTTAAGTGAGCTTTATTGATGACATGCACCGCCGTGTGTGTTGCTTCCGCCTAAGGTTTGAGGAATATTACTCTCTGCAATTTGCTTTGGAAATTTGTTGCATGTATCTATTTTGTCTCTCTCGCTACTCCATTTTGCCGATGTGTCCCCGCAATATTAATAAATTGTTGCTTTATGCCATGATCATTGCATAGGTCTGCAAAGTCATAATCAATGAATTCACCTCCTTTTTCTGATCTGATGCATTTTAGCTTGCATCCTGTTTGATTTTCTGCTAATGCTTTGAATGTCTTAAATTTTTCCAGAGCTTCCGATTTATTCTTGAGAAATGCAACCCATGTCATTATGGAGAAGTCGTCTATTATCAACATGAAGTAGGATTCTCCACTTGGAGTTTTAGTTCTTGCAGGTCCACACAGGTCCATGTGCACAAGATGGAGTGGTCTTCTTGTTGATAACTCATCTTTGGCCTTAAATGATGTGCGGGTCTGTTTGCCCAATTGACAAGATTTGCATATGGTATTAGAAGGCCTGTTTATTTCTGGCATGTCTTTGACAACTTTCTTCTTGCTTAGTCTGATGATGTGATCGAAGCTGAGATGTCCCAACCTTTTATGCCATAACCATGACTCCTCAAGTTTGCTAAGATGACATGCTTCCTCTTCCTCTTTCACACTGTAAACATTACTCTCTGTTCAAACTCCTTTGAGTAGAGTCTTACCTATGGTGCTTGATCTGACTTCACAATCTTGTGCTCTAAAAAGAACTTCACAACCTTTATCACACATTTGACTGACACTCAGCAAATTTTCTTTCAGCACATCTACAAATAGCACATCTTGGGCCTTTCCTCTGCCATTGTCTAGGCTGACTGACCCTTTTCCTTTTATTTTTCCCGATTTATCATTGCCAAAAGTAACATTGCCATATTTCTTTTCATCAAGAGCTATAAACTTACTTCTATCTCCAGTTATGTGTTTTGAGCAGCCACTGTCCAAATACCACTAGCTTTTCAGGTCTTGAGCAGTTAGAGCCAAGTCACATTTATTCACCTTCTTTATCCACTGGAAGCATCCTTTTGTTTGGTATCTTTTGTGAGATGATGAACTACTTCTTCTGAGAGGACATTTGGAAGGCATATGTCCAACTTGATTGCATACACAACATTTGATCATAATTTTTGCAGAATTGTGAGTATGAACAAAATTTCTTTGATTCATAAACCTCCTTGAGGTGTTGAACATCAATCTTTGTCCATACTTTCTACACTCAATGATCTTATGGCCAAATTCCTTACAATAAAAACAGTAACCATAGAAACTATTTGCATACCTGATGTAAGGTTGTCTTCTCCATTTGTTTGTTTGAGACAGTCTCTTCACTGTTTGCATCTTTTGCTGGTTTGAATTACTCCTCCTTTCCTGACAATATGCAGCAATGTGTCCTAGCTTGTGGCAGACATAACATGTGGCATTCTTCATAGGAGGGAAGAATCTCCTTTGATGGCTTCCAAATTTGACATACTCAGGGGCATATGATCCTTGTTCTATTGTCTTAGTATTTATTGCCTTATTTGTTACTAGAGGTTTCTTCTGATCTCTGTCTTCCTCATTACATGTTTCTTCTTTTGTAGGAATTGTTTGAGTTGTTTCATCATTCTTCTTAGCTTTTACAAAAATAATCTCTCTATTTTCCTTTTCTTTGCTTTTACTTGATTCTCCTTCATAGCTTATTCCTATTTTTATCATAGGATATCTTTGAGCATCCAGAATTTCGTTCAACTTACTAGAGCTTGTTGTTTGAGAGGAATTTGTAGATATTTTCCTCTGAGAATTTTCTAATTTCTTCCTTAGACATACAACTTCTTCTTCCAGCTTCTCTTGTTCTCGAGTTTTATCCTTGATTTGCTAAAGTAACATGTCTTCTATCTTCTTGGCTTCTTCAAGCTCTACCTTCAGCTGCATGAAGGCTTCTGAATTCTTCTCTTCTCTTACATACTTGAGGAGAATGTCTTTTTGTTTTCTACACTTTAGTTTGAGTCTGTCAATCTCCTCCAGAGCACTTCTTAGCTCCCCCTCAAGGTCGACCTCACCTTCTTCTTCTTCATATTCTAGCAGGAGTCCTTCAAGTTCTTCTATGGCCATCAATAAAAATTCAGAGGTTCCTTCTTCACTTGAGAGTTCATCTGAGTCTTCAGATGTACTGCTGTCTTGTGGAGCATAGAAGGATTTTCTGCTGAACTTATTTCCTTTCTGCCAGTTCTTTGATGAATTTTTCTCTGATTCTTGGGCCTGATTCCTTAATTTCTTGTGAGGACACCTAGCTGCATAGTGTCCAACTCTTCCACAGTTAAAGCATTTAAAAGGAAGTTTACCTTTGTATTTACCTGAGCCTCTATCCAGTTTCTTGACAAATTTTTCTTCTTCTTCATCCGAGCAAGAGCATATGTCTTCCTCTTCTTCTTTCTTCTTTTCTGTTTTAAAAGTTGCCTCGCTCGTACTTGGCTTCTTCTGTGGGAGCCTCATTTCATATGTTGTTAGATTTCCAAGTAGCTGGTTCATGGTCAAGGTCTCCCAATCAACTGTTTCTTTTATTGCAGACACCTTGGGATTAAACCTGGGTGGAAGAGATCTTAGAATATTTTGTACAATTACAACTTCTTTTATGGTTTCACCTAGAGCCTTCATGTTGTTTACTATTTCTGCAACCCTTAGAAATAAGCTAGAAATGTCTTCATCATCATTCATTTTTAAGTTCTCAAAATGGGATCTATAGACTTGAATTTTGGCAGTCTTTACCTTCTTGTCTCCCTCATGGATGTTCTCCAGAGTATCCCACATTTCTTTGGCAGCGTATTTGTGCATTACTTTGATAAAATCTGCTTCACACAATCCATTTAAGATGGAATTCATGGCTTTTGCGTTAGCTACAAAATATTGTTTGGTTTCTTTCTCTGAGTCAGTTGCCTTTGGGGCATATCCTAATTCCACAACAACCCAAACTTCTATTCCTAGATACATTATGTATGTCCTCATTCTGATTTTCCAGAAAGCATAATTTGCACCCGTAAAGAAAGGGGCTTTATTGGTTGAGAATCCTTCTTTACTAGCCATCCTGAAAACCTAGGATCTCCTTTTAGTTGTTAAACTGGTACAAAGGAACCTGCTCTGATACCAATTGTTGAATTCTTAGTTAAACTGAGAGGGGGGGGGGGGTGAATCAGTTTAACACATGCATTAGCTTTTTAAAATTTTCATAAGATTATTTACAGCTTACTTTTATAATCAACCTTAGTATATGAACAATCTTAATATGCTGCAGCAAGTATTAAATTAATGTGACATCAAACTTATTATGAGAGTAGCAAACATTAAGAAGATTTGGTAAATTATCTCAGTACATAGGCAACACAGATAGAGACAACAGATATAAGTGGAAACCCATAAAGGGAGAAAACTACATCTTATTATTGTTGTGATGCAAAGGCAAGCTCCAACTCCTTCTCACCACTGTTTTTCTGCAGGCACCAACCTACAGGAGGCTCCAACCTCAATTCTGCAAGCTACAACTTGCAAGGAAGCTCCAACTCCCTTCAATTTTCTGCAGGCACCAACCTACAGGAGGCTCCAACCTCAGTCAGCTACAACTGACAACTATCAAGCTTCAACTTGATAGGGAAGCTCCAACTTCCTCAATTTATCAAAAGAAATGTTTGCTGATTTACCTCAAATATCAGCTCTGTTCTGTAGCATCTCTTTCTTCTCCTCTCTTCCTTATCTTCTCTGCCTTAATCTTCTATACTTTTCATTCTCTACCCTTACTCTCTCTAACCTCTCCTTGCATATCAGATTCATATTATATATAGAGTTCATCACATGACTGTTTGTATTCCACAAAGAATTTGGAATGAATAGCCATACCCTTTAGTCTTCTGCCTTCTCATTTCTTTTCCAGCTCACTCAAAAATATAACAATATGCATTAATTTTAATATTACAGTGGGAGTTTTGTTTTCCTACCGGAGACTTGCCAATGCATCACAAACAATAAAAATTAATTACAACATTTATATTCACATTTTCAGTTACACACTTCAATTTTACTCAGCTCCTTTTCTGGATTTTGGCTTTACTGGATTTGTCTTTTCTGCTGCTGTTGAGTGACTGTTCTATATACTTTGGTTCATCTCTGTGTCTATTCATCTGTTCATATATGAGCTTAGACTTAATGGTTGAAATGCACATTACAATTTCAATTCATCTTTTTCCCTGTTCAATTTTTTGCCGCTGTCTCTCTCTCTTTTGTTCTTGCAGGCTCTCTTCTTCATTGCAGTTGTATAGCTGTTGTACATATAACTGTCTTTTAATATAACTGTTGTGCAATTTCAATACTTCTTAATTTCTGCACTGGCAATTTGAATCAATGTTGAAGCTGCTCCATCAGAGGTTACAATCATTGTTGTGACCCAATTAATTTTATATCTAGGCAGAATATTTTCAGTGCGAAAGCTCCTTGATGTTCGGGCTATCCTCACTCTTCTGTTATATTGCACATTTAAAGCACTCATCCAAATTTTTCAGTGACTTTAAAATCCATTCAGCACATATACAGTGTTCACTATATAACTCTTCATATTATTTGTTGGTCTATATTACATATAACAATCCAACAATAAATTCTCGCTATTCACATATGATAACATATACGACGCTTTCAACATTATAATGAACCCTTTGGTTTCGTATTTAAATCCCCAGAGAACGCTTATATAATGTCTTCGGGCCCCATAGCATTTCGCACTGTATTATTGAATCCTCTATTCAATTTTGACTGAATACATTCGAAAGTCAAAAGACTGTAATGTTAATGCCTATTCTCCTTTCGGCATAACCACTTCACCCACGCTGGCCCACACATTTATACAACAATCAAACGCTGACCCATACCTTGTTTGTCACCTTGCAAATTCATTCATGATCCAATGGTGGATGATTCATCGCTCTTTCAACCTCTGATCCTACGGAAATCACGCGGTTAACTTGCACGAGAGTTAATATTCAATAGTTGCGTGATGGACTGGACCCCAGCGCTTAAACAGCCTTCCACATCCGACGGCAGAGAGCACGTAGCCTTGCTCTATATGATCCAACGGATATCACTCGAGTTAACTGCATGAACTTTAACCCGCGATGAGGGGGGGTTTTCCAAAATCGCTCAGGGACACGTGTCGCCCAGCGTGTGGAATCGTGCTGATTTTCTAATTACCGCTTGCCCGATGAAGGCGGTGCGATCAAAACCGAAAACCCGCCTTTACTGTTCACTCCAGTCATGGTTTCGCTGCTTTCTCCCTCAGGGTTTCGGCCGCCTTTATTATTTATGAATTCTGCTCTTCTTTCTCAAGTTTCCATGTCCTTCCATGATCCGGTTCCGTCTAGTACAAGGTTCCGCCTTTTCATTTGTTGACCTCTGTTTCATTTACATTTTAACACGGCGCTTCCATATGTTTAATGCCCATCTCCATCAGGTTTTCACTGCGCATTCACGATTCCTCTCTAGGTTCCATTCCTTACCGTCGTTTACAATTCTGCCTCTTTCACTACTGTTCTTCATGCGTGTGTTATATTTATGCTTCCATTTTATTCAATGTTGCCTCTGCTACCCATTCATAGAACCGATCTGCTCAATAAGATCCTCTCCACTTTCTCCATTGCTTTGATGTCTAATACCTCTACGACTTGTAACCATTCTGACTGTCCACGAGTTCATGCTCCTTTCCGCCTCGCATTGCACAAACTCTGCGTCCAAATGTATCCCCGTTCCAATCTTTAACCGAGGTCGTGTATTCGAATTGGATTGAACTAATACCAATCCTTCTGCAGGATTGTCGATCCCTCCAGTGCGAATAACCTCTCACTCTGTCTCTAATAACCTTATATGTACTGCTATAGTGCAAATAAACTCTCACTCTGTTCTTCTCATGCTCCAAACTGAGAGCCCTCTATTCTCCTGTAAATGTTACTACACCATTCACCAAAAACTGTGTCTTCTTACCAATTTGTCGCTCCTTCTCCTTTGCCTTGTCGTTGTTTTAGGTGCTACTCTACCCTTTTTCCATCTCCTTTGCCATCAATGACAAAATTTCCAACATGAAAAGGCTTCACCGATCTCTAGAGTCGCCATCTCTTCGTAATCATCTATTTGGGCAATAAAATCAATATCTAAAGCACGATAATTTGATTCAGCCATGATTTTGGCTAGACCTTGACCTTTTATGAGTTTGGTGGGTTTGACTTCTATGTCATATTCCAAAATTATGGCAATCCACTTGCCTCTTTTACCATTAGGTCCATTCTGTGTTAGAATTTCCTTTACAACTGCATTTGGAACATAAGCAATGATATGTGAATAAAGAATGTACACTCTAAAGTCTTTGATGGCCTTCACTAAAGCTAGTGCTTGTTTTTCCATTATATTATACTTTAAAGCGGCATCTCTGAGTGATTTGCTAAAGAAAGCAATGGGTTGCTCATAACCCTGGTCATTTTTCTGCAGTAAAACTGCAGCAATAGTGTGTTCTGAAGAAAAAGAGAAAATAATGAAATCTTATTTAAAGTCAGGACTTATAAGGACTAGTGTTTTTGTTAAGGCTTGTTTAATTGATTCAAATGATTGTTTGGCCTCAACAGTCCATTTAAGTGCTGAATCTTTTTTCAACATATTGTTTAGTTCTCTAATTATTTCAGCTAGATTTGAGATGAACCTTCTTAGAAACTTAATTTTACCTAGAAAAGACTGTAATTATTTAATATTCCTAGGAGGACTAATTTTTAGAATGGCCTCTATTCTTGCTGGGTCTATCCTAATTCCCTCTTCAGACATAATATGTCCTAATAATTTACCTTATTCCAATCCAAATAAAGTATTTTTAGGATTAAGAGAGATGCCAAATTTCCCGCATTTGAGAAATAATTGTTTGAGATGATGCAAATGTTCATTATCAGTCTTTGAAAATACAATAATGTCATCTAAATAAATCACAAGGAATTCATGAATTTCCTTAGCAAAGGCTATATCCATAGCTCTTTGAAAATTAGCTCTTGCATTCATTAACCCAAAAGACATTTTCACATACATGAAAGTGCCCCATGGAGTAGTAAAAGCAGTTTTAGCTTGGTCTTCTGGTTGAACTGGAATCTGGTTATATCCAGAGAATCCATTTAACAATGAAATTCTGGAAGAACCAACCACCCTCTGAAGACTGTGATCCATCTTTGGTAAGGGGTAGTTGACTTTTAAGGACACTTTATTTAAATTTCTGAAATCAACACACAATCTATTTTCTCCTGTTTTTTTCCTAGTGGGAACTATATTAGAAACCCAATCAGAATATCTGATTGGTGAAATTATTTGGGCTTCATACATTCTCTTTACCTCTTTCTCAATTAAAGGCATCAAAACATGATTGATCCTTCTAATATTTTGTTTAAAAGGTTTTTGATCTTCTTTTATAGGTATTTTATGCTGTATTATGCTAGTGTCATAGGATTTTAAGTCTTCATAACTCCAGGCAAATACATCCTGAAATTCCTTAAAAAGAGCTTTGTATTTTTATTTTTCTTCATGAGGTAAAGCTTTTGAAAGTTTAATCATCTTAGGTTTTAACTCTGTACCTATATTACACTCCTCAATATCAGATCTTAATGGCTCCATTTTAGGTTTTCTTGCAACATCATTAGAGTCAAACATATCTTCTAAAGGGGCTAATCCCTTAGGTAAAAAATTGTCCTTGAGGTTTAAAATATCAGATTCATCATCTGCTAACTCTTCAATCTCTACTTTCTCTAAATTATCTATGTCTAATTGACTAAATTTAGTAAGTTAAGTTATTTACATCTACATTATTCAAATCAATCTCACTATCTAAGTTCTGACCTACTGTACAATCTGTGTCTATATTACAACCTTGAAATTCTCCTTCATTGTTCTTGAAATGATAAATCTATTCATCCTGTGAGAAAATTTGCCAATATTTAAGATTTTCTGGAATTGTGGGCCTATGTTTAACTTCTGCAATGTATCTATGATTTGGTTGAAATGGCAGATTACAGGTACTAGCAAAAGTTGCTAAGCAGTGGGCCTGTATATTCTGTTTTCTTAGGATTGCAGAAAAGTCACATTCCAATAGTTCCTTAATCAAATCTAAAACATTATCTCTATATCGGCTTAATCTTGGATTATAAACAGAATATTCTCTAGTTATCTGTTTCACAATTAACTCTGAGTCTCCCATAATTGATACTCTTTTGGCTCCTAAATTCCTAACAATCTGCAGTCCTAAAATAAGAGCTTCATATTCAGCCATGTTGCTTGTACATTTAAAATTTAGTCTAAAAGCACGACCTTCTGCATGATTTTTTTCCATATTATGTATCCAAACTCCTACTCCTGCTCCTAATTTATTGACTGATCCATCAAAATCTAGGTGCCATAATGATTCATGACGAATGTTTTCACTGTCTGGTGCTTTGTTTTTCTCTTTTAGTTCAGTATTATTTTCAATGCTAGTTTCAGAGTTACATAAAATGAATGAATCCATATCCGTAGGTGTAGAGTAAATATGATAATTTCTTGGTCTTTTGTGACACTACTAACCATATACTTCATCAATGTTTCTCTGTAAAGTTTCTTTGGTTGGCCAAAAACTGATATTGTTGCATATGACATATCAAGTTGTAGAGATCCCTGCAATTTAGCTCCCATGAGCGAGATAAGAGCATTCCATACTTGGGAGAGATGTTAGCTACTACAATGTCCATGACTATTCTTTTCCCATATATTGAACTAAAGTAACACATAAATCTTTAATCAAACCTAAACATTTTACTTTGCTGGAATCAAATGAGAAGAGATCTTTGTAAGGCCTAGTTATATCTAAATTCAGGGTTTCCATTATTGCTTTTGGCATCAAATTGTGTGAAGCCCCTGAATCTAGCATTGCATTATGTAAAATCTGATCATGAACAGTTAAGCTAATGTAAAACGGTGGAACTGCTCCATCTTGGAGTTTCCTATTAACATCAGGACCAAAAATTAATTCTGGTTGATCATCACTTAGATTTACTGAATCTTCTCCATCATTCATGTTTAAAGTTTCAGTGATAGGTGTTTTGTATAGGTCATGTATTACCAATTATGTCAAAGGAATTGGTATCTTTAATTTGGAAATTTGAGCTTGGATATTAAATGGGGCTTGTGATTTTCCTAGCTGAATTATCTCTTCTTTTGTAACTGTATTTTAGGTTGGTTTGTCTTCTTTTTCTACAACTGTTTTCTCATTATTTATTTGTGTTTCTACTGTCTTATTGTTTTTAGTTTTCTTTTCAGTGACAGTTTGAGAAGCAGTAAATGTTTTTGCAGATTTTCAGCAGTTGCTTTAGTAGTGGCAGCTTTTGGATCAACTGATTTTGGATCAACAGTAGGTGTTTTTGAGTCTAAAATTATTGTTTTAGCAGAATTAGTTATCTTGACAACAACATATTTTTGTGAATCTGTTGATGTTTGGACAACATCATCTGTGATGTCAACAATTTTAGGGCTAGGTGCAATTTTAGGATTTGAATATTTTTGAGTTGAACTAGAGTTTTGCTTGGTTTCCCTAGGGAGAATTTGCAGAACTTTAGTGGTAGGAGCCTCTACTGTTTTCTTTGTTTTTTTTTTTAACAGATTTCTTAATAGAAGGCTCTACATTTTTCTTGCTTCTAAGGTTATATTTCTTATGTACTTCATTGATAGAAAACTCATAACCTTGCTTGAAATCAAATGACTCACCAGAATATAATTGTAGTTGTTGTAATTCATATAACTCCAGATCTTCTTGTGTAAGAAAAATAGTGTTATCTTCATTAATACCCATTAGATTTATGGTGTCTTCATCATCTTCATTTTGATGATAACTTTCAGCATATTTCTCTTGGAATGGTGGTCTTATTGTTTGGTCAGGTGTTGATTCTCTAGATTTTCCAGTGTTAGTGTTTTTCCTGAAATTGGGATTTCTAATCTAGGGTCCTTACTACTGGTTATCCCACTGTGGCTTCTTTCCATATTATCTAACCTATCCATCACTCTCTCTAATGCTTTTGCTAATTGATCTATTTTTAAATCTGAAGTAGATGTCTCTTCTTTTATTGTTACTCTCCTTTCATTCCTTAATCTAGCTTTCTTTGCTAACAGATTTTCCTCTACACTAACAACATTACTTTTCATCTGATATAAAGTCTATGGATTTCTCTCTCTTATTTGATAGGCTATATCTATATCAAATCCATCAGGGGATTTGATAAGGACAAAATCTGGAGGAGGTTTAAGATTAGCAGGAATTGCATTATAAATATTGTTATATCTAGTACAATAATCTTGGATTGTTTCATTTGGTGCTCTTTTTATGTTTTCAAATTCAGATAAGATTTGTAATGGATTTTTCTTCTTTTCCCATCTATTAGGAAATAATCTATGAAAATTTGCTAAATCATCAATACTACAAGCATTTAAACCTTTAAACCATTTTTTTACTTCACCAGTTAAATTTTGAGCAAAAATTCTTACTTGGACATCAGCCTCATCAATTTCATGCAACTCAAAATAGTCTATCATCTTATTAACATGCTGTTGGGCAGTGTAATTAGTGGTTGCATCAAATTTTGGTATTTTTTTTTATACTCTTGGGGCATGTCATGTAACTGTGCTGGAAGGACCAAGGGATCATATCTAGTAGCTGTGGCTTGAATTCTAGTTTAGCTAGGGGTTAAGTTGGATGTACTTGGAGAAGAGATAGAAGTACTTGATGATGTAGTTAAAGAACTTGCAGATGATATTGGAATATAAGAGGATGTATTGAAAAATGTGGTTGAGATGCAAGAAGATGAAGTTGGGATATATGAAGAGGTGCTTGGGAATGAGAATGATGTATTGGTAAATGCAGAAGAAAAACTAGTGGATGGACTTGAGGTGGTGGAGGATGGAAATAATACTCTAGGTTGAAATGGTTGCTTAGGAAAAAATGAATCTGTGGAATGAAGTGTGGTGGAAATAATGGATGAAGTAGTAGTGAATAAGGATGAACCTATAGATTCTATAAGGTCGGTATCTAAATGAGTGGTAGCAGGATTAGGGGTATAGGCTGATAAAGCACTTAATTCAACTGAATGTTGTAAATAAGCTTTATCTATTTATTTAATCAAAGTAGTAGTTAATGCATCAAGCTTATCATAAAATTCAAAAATATTTTCTTTAGAATCTATTGAAATAGTTTCCTTCTTAGTTTCAATGAATGAAATAAAATCAGGATCTATAATAGTACTATGTAAGTCACTTTCTGATTTGGTTCTAAATAAAGATTGTTCAAAAATTAAGTCAAATTCTATGTCTTGTAAACTTGATAGTTGTTTAGGTAAATAATTTGCTTTGACTAATGAAACTTTATTACCTAAATATTCTACTTTTTTATTTTTCTTTCCAATTATGTTAGGATTATCAACTATGACAACAAGTTGTGGATCTGGATTTGAATTGGTATAGTAGACTCTTTTGGAAGCCAGAATTACAATTTTTTATGAAAATATACTCACAACTTATTAAAATAGTCTTAAGGTGAAAAGATAATGAAAATATTTCCTTTAAGATCTATTTTAAAACTGAGGATTGGTTAGTTCCCCAGTATGGTTTCCAATATGTTATCACTCTAATAATTATCAAATTTGTGAGATTCTTTATTATAGTTTAAAGAATATCAGAGGTAACCACAAACCTACTTTTAAGATTTAGGATCTAGCCTTCCTAAGGCTCAGAGAGGGCTCTCTCTATAAGATTTAACTTTGTTTTTATATCTGATTTTAAAGTTAGTTATATAGGGAAAAGTGGTTTGGGGTTTTGATTTTGTTTCAGGAGAATCACTTATTGACGTGACAGGAAAATTTTAAGAACTCCCAAATTTATATGTATAATAAATGGGTGAATCCTGATACATAGGAAAATGGAAGGTGATTTATTAATAATATATATATATATATATAATCTTTTTGGCAAATCTCTCACGAGATTATATTATCTTGTAAAATCATGGTGAATCACCAGTACAAATGGCGAATCACTAGTACAAAATGGCGAATCGTTGTCTAGTGGAGTTCGGGGTGTTGGTTCCAATGAAGATATGGTAGTTGAACCAGGAGTTGAAGGAAGTGAACCATCGAGACCAAGCATGGCACATGGTGACTCGTGAGGGAAGTAGTTCTCGTGCAGTTTGGAAAACGCGTTCTAGTTCTACTAAGTGTAATATTGTTGCTCATGCTACTACTAGCACTAATATTGAGGTTGGAGAGGAGTTTGAGGAAGCATGGAAGGTAGAAGTGGTGGAGAATTACAAAGAGAACCCCATGATGGGCTCCATTTTTCCCTTTGGTATTTGGGCCTGCAAGATCTTCTGTTCATTGAACCAACAATTAACCGTTCAACCAATAATCAACTTGACTGAGTTGATTAGGTATGAGTCAACTTAGACTAATCTTCAAAAATATGCTTTGCACTATCCCATATTTATCACACTAATGCTACACAACATTGAGCATTTGCACCCAACTCTCATGCATGCACACAAAATTTTCATTAACATCTATAACCCTAACCAAGTGAGAATTGATCAACAATTTGCACCAAAGTTTGTTATAGTGTTGAAAGTTCATAATAAATTTAGATCCATGGTACCTTAAATAAATTTTGAGATAACCTCCACAAATTCGACCACAATAGAGAAAACTTGTGATAAATTTTAAACCTACAAAAATTAGGATTCGTGTTCCTAGGAACAATCATAAGAAGTAGTTGACATATAGGTCGAGTTTTGAGCCTTGACACATTGATAATGCAATGGCTTAGGTCAAAACTCACACATTGAAAAGTCATCAATGAAGAGAAGACAATATCATTATGAATTACACATACTCCAAACTTCCTACCAAATTCTACTTAGTTGTCTGCAACTTAGCTATACATAATCTTATAGTAAATACAAATTCCACAAAGCCTTCTTCACATAGCTAATAAATGGCCATTGGAAGAGCACCCCTTATATAATAGTAATAGTAGAAATCAATAGATTATTTCAAATTGAACTTCATAGCCATAGCACTCCTATGTATTGTATGATGTATTCAACTTGCATTATCAAATATAGATACAATCATAGTTTTGATTGATACATGTAAATCATACTTGTGCACAATGTTGAATGTAATGTCAGTCAAGGCGTAAAGTCGGTTTGACGTGTAATGATCTATAAAATAGTGAAGAAACTTAGTAACATTATATCTTATGGAACTTAACTTTATTATACACCAATGACCACATTTTATGACTAGTGAGCATGTATAGATGTGTGTTGAAATAAAAATCCCATCTCCAAGTCATGTGCTCACTACTCACTACACCTTCTAGTTCTAAAAGGAGGGAAAGCACGATTAACGTTCTAGTCAACAGTGAAGTTTGAACACATAAATTAATAAACTAATTATGCCGTAAGGCATCATTATTTGAAAACAACTCTCCTGTGTGCATTGTGTCATAATCTGAAACCTTTAGATTATATGTTAGACGATTAAAACATCTTCAACCCTTAGATGAAAAGCAAAGATAGTTATTTAGTTATGGGTATGTTCCTGTTACAGAAGCTTCTAAGAAACAAGGAATTTCAATGGCTATGAAACTTGTGTGAGGTGCCTACATCACAAGAGAAAATTCCGAGGCAAGGGCATTGGGCGCCCCTTCACTTGTACATTCTCGGAGAGGCACAACTGTTACAATGTCTGCGCCTCATTGCTGCTGGAAAATGGTGAAGCATCATTGCTACCAGATTTTTTTTTCATATGTGTAATGCCTCATTTCTCACATTCACTGGTAGAATATGCACCTAAATTGACAGAAACTGCAGAACTATGCTGCAATTGAGTACAATCATTTTCATTTTCAGCAGGCACATTCAGATCCAACGTCTCGGTTCTACTTGGAGGTGAAAATTGCTGCTGCTCAGTTGTTGAATGACTTGTATAATTGTGCATATTAGTAGCAAGGGGAGTGGAATGAGTCCTCTTGTGACCGCCCAAAGCTTCGCCAGACTGCCCAAAGCTTGGCCAGATGGAAAACTTCTGTGACACACAGGGCATTTATGCACCCTAACTCTCTTATTCTCAGTGCACAAACTCTACTTATAAGTCTCAACAGATGGCCCATTGATGGACCAATGAACTACTTCTTCTTTGAAACCCCCATCAGTTTGCAGTGTGGGAAAGATGGACTTGGACTTGTAGTGGCAGCCTGCCCTGTGGCCGCCTGGAGCTTGAAATGAAGAAAACTTCTTGTTGCAGGACTTGCATGCATAGAACCTCATCATCATCATCATCATCATCTCTGGTTTGAAATCAACATCCCATTCCGGACTGCAACTACACGTGAATAAATAGAGACAACGTGAGAACAGCAGCACAGACACATTTCTTTTGAATTCCTGCTATCTTTTCTTGTTGCTTCCGCTTCCGTTACAATAATCTATCAAGTCTTGTACAAAGCCCTAAACAATGGCGAACCCAAGTTCGAATCCCTGCGTTCCCTGTACTCATGAAGGTAATGGCAAGAAAAATCCTCTTTAAATTCACAACAATCCACAGAAAAATTATCGGTAATCGCTCTAAGGGTTTCTGGAATTCAGAAGCTGGTAAGGCCTTCAGAAATGAGTGTAATCGTCCCAATGGAGGAGAGAATCCTGTTTGATCACCCGAAATTCCTTTCAGTTCAGTTTCTTCCCAATATAGTTGTGATCAGTCCATGAACCCTAATGATAAAAATAAGGATATTATTGACTTCCAACAGTGCAATTCTGAATCATTTAATTGGCTAGGGGACTGTAATGTGAAAACCCCTGAAAAACGTTTGTGTTTTACTGATATGACCATGGGCCAGACAGAAGATATATGCCTCGCACACATTGTGCATTACACAGGTTTTCCAGGGCTTCTTCCAGATCATTTGCCCTTCAACAACAACAATAGCATTGACTGCACGTTTACAGAATTGGGTATCTTGATTGAAACTATATTTCTTCTGAATTGAAATTTCAGGGATTGTTCATATTTCCAATTCCAAATTCTTAGGTTATGATTTTTTCTGAATTGAAATTTGAGGTATTGTGGGGCTCAAAATTGTGCACCAAGACATTGCAGTGACTCCATGGCGGCAGTGCTAGACTATTCCGTCCACTCCGCAGGGTGAAACCCTAGTGGTGCAAAATAAATCATCATTGGTACTAGCTACACACAATTTCGAGTCTAGTAAGCTTGTTCTCTAGATTTTCTCATTATGCTAATACGAGATTGTTCAATAAGAAGGGTTTGATTTATCTATTGGTAATGGCGATGATTTATCAGTAAAATTGGCTGCTGCAAAGGCTGAAGAATTGGGGGTTTTGAGAAAAGGTGGAGGTGGGTTACAATTCGCTCAACAGAAGGGCATGGCAGAAAATCTATCATTGGGTCTGGTGAAAACGGGATTTGAAGTGAGAAAATATGTTCCGTTTGGACCTTGGACGCCTGAGGAGGACAAAATGCCTCGTTGTTGGTCTGCTCGAAGAGGTAGTTTCACATAGTTTTCTAGGTGCAAGTCCTGGGAAAATTTAGTAGATTTTATCGATCCAAACATCTTAGCATAAAGTTCTTCCGTGAGTTATTAGGCGTATCTTATTATTATAGTTTAGCTAGAAGGTGCGTCTTGCATGTGTTGACTGGAAATCCCAATAAAACAAAGGGTTAACGCCTCTTATTCTATACCATTTATAGGAGAGGATCTGCATATATTGGGTGAAGACGCCATAAAATAGAGGATTACTGCTTCTTTTAAACTGTATCATTTTAAGGCAGGGGATCTGCAAATCTTGAGTTTTTCTTGCAATGTGGCAGCTATTTGATAGTACCTTGAATATTAGGATGCCCCACTTATTTTTTTTTTGTTTTTGTTTTGATTGTTTGTTTGTTTTTTTTTTTTTTTTTATTGTGTTTGGAACGTCCCTTGACTACATCGACAAAACTGGCCAATTCAATGAAAAAAGGTTGGTTCAGTACCGAACCAGGCATTTTCAGTCCTAGACCTTGAACAGGACCGACTTGACACCCAAATAGGTTGGACCGGTTTGTTTCATTAGTTGAAGTCTAGTTCCACTAATATGCTATCTTGAAAGAACACTGATAAAAAAAAAATTGAAACTAAAACCATGAAGAATTTTAGTAAATAAGGAACTTAGTAGGTTAGAAATATCGTTGTCAAGGAAAAAAGACATTGGAGTAACCGGTTACATGCTCATCTAGAAAGGAAAGATGGATCTTTTGTCAAAAAAATAGCATGGGAAAACATTTAACAGACACAAAGCAATGAGATTTCAAAGAAATGATAAAATCAGTTCAGATTACCACTTCAAGCTAAAAGAAATAACACGTTGAGAAACCGTAAGGCACCCAACTGTGAAAATTTTGGATATTCCATGTTTTAGATATTCCATAGCTTACAACATATTGTTATTTGTTAAATATACCAACCAGCTAAGCATGCTATCTGAATGCCTTTGTAGTCCCTGCAATCAAGGATAAATCCATAACTTAAAAAAGGAGGATTATACAATTTCACAATGCAAAAACAAGCTTGGTAATAAGGACCAGAATAAGACTTACAACAATAAAAGAAATATGAATTAAATATGCCAAAATGAAGAGCTCCTGTCAAAAAGCATAATGTAATAGAACCTGTGAAACAAGGAAAAGAATGATATAAGTTTTCCCACTATCCTCTCCCCTGTTGTGCACTCTGTCATGTAGGACCTTCAACCTTACTTCAAACTTTCAAGCTATCCAAAAAGTTAAACAAAACGTGCTCCCATAAATAAAGTAGGGGTAGCTCCCTTTAAACCAAGTGAACAAGTAATTTAAAATTTAAATGAAGACAAGTTACATAGAATACCCATTCAAATCAGATGGGTTAAGAATAAGTAGTTTATAATCTTAAGCATGAATGCCATTATGCATGGGGGATATCTAAAATTTAAATACTAGAAACCCACTACTCCATTTTCATTTTTTGATTCACAGATATAGTACAATCGATGCCTAACAAGAAAAAGCTATCCTTCAAGCATGTTACGAGACATTCCATCAAAATTGGAACATGTAGACAAAATCGAGCAATTTATGCTATGGGAATCAAGACCATTGTAACATGAGAAGGCAAATGGGTGCTAAAAAAATGTATCAAGTTCAAAAAGTGATCTAAGCCATGCCAGAGAAATCCTCCTTATCAATGGCTACATGCTAGTCGAGTCAATCCACTTTATGAATGTAGGATAGACGAAGAAATACACTAAAGTGAAATAAAGCATTAAAGCGTAAAATAATCAAAAGTCAGAACGACTGTATTATTGTGCGTCTAATGTGTAATTGACCATGATCAAGCTGACATTACTTTAACAACCCCCTTAATGATCAATCTATTAACCACACAAATCTTAGGTCCTACGCTGATCCACTGTTCCATTGACTGAACTTTGAGATGTTTTTGATGCATAATTTTACCCCCAGCGTACCGCCATTACGTTGAATTCCATTATTAAAATAATCAAAAGTCGAATGATCAGATATATCCATGTCTAATGTGTAATTGACCATGATCAAGCTGCCATTACTTTAATAGCCCCTTAATGATCAATCTACTAACCACACCAAGCTTAGGTCCCGCGCTGATCCACTGTTCCATCGACTAAGCTTGAGATATTTTTCATGCATAGTTTGCCTCACACTGCCATTAGACAAAAGAATTCCACATTATTCAAATGATCATACTTTGTGCTAGAAGTTTTGCAAGGGTAATTGTTTCACCCAATTCATTTGAGAAAATAGAATTCAGTTGAACTCTCTCATGAACTTATATGCTTCAAAACAATTTCAATACTAGAACAAGAGATCCGTGAGTAACCATGGCCACACAAGATATACCAAATCTTGAATAAACCATTTCGTTAGATAAAACAAAGATAACTCCAAGGAAAACTTTGGTTACTTCATGCGTGATTTAGGAAATTACATTTATAATGAGTATATGTACAGTTGAGATACTTTGTCAACAATCTGTGAAGCATTTTTAATCCTTAAAATTTTGGCCTCAAGTCCACTAACACAAAAAATTATTCCTAGCTCATGAGAATGCAATAATATTATCTCCACTCTTGATCTTGGTCTTTGGTGAAATATATGGACCCTTCGTTTATTTTCTTGGTCCATTTCTCCACTACCCTAATCATCCTCTGTTCCATTATACAAATATCTCCATCAGCTCATAATCAAGCATGCCTGGGAAGATGATAGGCTTCAAAAATAAATTGCAGGTCTCTATATTCCAAGCTATCATCAACCAATTTCATAAATTCTTGATCCATTTGTCAACCTATATGCATTTATGGAAAATTTATGTATTTGGTTGATAATTTTTGAACATAATGCCAACAAATAAATAAAATTATGACCTGTTACCAAAATGTAATAAATTGTCATGCAATTGATATCCCATTTCCTAAAAGTAGCATAGGAGTGCTTATTAACACGTTTGCCAAAGACTTGAATGCCCCATCTTAAGTAATTTTGGAGATTAATATATTTGTTTAGAAATACTCTGACACAAATTTCTCCCTTAGCGACACCATCTGAGAATTCTTACACAAAGAAATGGATATCTCTATTGTCAACGTCATATTTGTGGCTTCATACTCTAGTCTATGTTAATCTTAAAATTTTTTGATAGGAAAATTTAGCTCCATTTATCTTGAACAAGGGATGATTGGGGAGATCGTATTATTGCCTAATATCCTTCAAAAAAAAATTGTACCATGTGTTACCAACATAATATACAAAAAATCTATATGAACTGACCATGAAAAGAGGAACACTATGATGTAATATGTTCAACCAAATTTCCACCTACATCCTTGGAATCAAGAGATGCCAAAAACTCATTTTAAACTTGTTATCAAGCAGGGTCAAAAAATAGATGGGGCCCTTTGAACACATATTACAATTGCAGAAACAAAATTTGCATCAAAAATTCTACTTGGATTTATAATATAGTAGTCTGTGAGTATTCCTCCCATTTTGTAGTTTGAATGAATAAAAATGAGTCACAAAGGTTTGTTAACATAAGAGGCTTCCCATCATCACTTAAATTATCTTTCACCAACACATAACTGATTTCCTTTTGATAATGTACATTAATTCTACCTATGTCATCTTCAACTGCACTTTGTGCACAACCAACAACATCCCACCAATCAACTCCAACTGAGAGGCCCCACCAAAATCTGGTAATGGATAAGAATAATCAAACCATAGGCCACTAAAATAAACCACAATATAAATACAGAGATGAAACAAGATGACAAGAAAAAAAAACTTCATACCTATCTGTTATAGCTCGTTCCCAAGTAGCTGCATTACCTTTCCCTTGACTACTTTGACTAGCAGGAGGTAGAATACGTATAATATTTAGTATAGTGAAATCCTTGCTGTTATCATGCCAAACGGAGGCAAGCCAATAGATAGTAGAAGAGAAAGCTGGTAGGGCAACAGAAACCCCAAATCCAGCACAACAGTAATCTATGACATTAAAGCTACCGCCAAAGAATAAATGAACATCGCCATACCAAAAAGCAAAAGAAACCTCCCCTCCATGACTTGAAAAGACAATTTTCTCTAGCATCCTTACATCACTACACTGATTATCTAGGTCATAGTTGTGTTTGTCACTATTTCCACCATTTGAATCTATCAATGTCTGGGATGCTGACAAATTTCCAGGTGTAGCAAGGGGTCGAGAATCTTTGAAGTTTTTTATTGGAGATATGCTCTTATTTACTTTGGTGGTCTAGGTTGTTGTCATTGGTGCTTGTCCACCAAAATTTGTATTAGAATTTTCAAAAAGGGGATGCAGTGCAACCTGCTGACGTCAAATTTCCCACCGCTGCACCCTCCAACCAGTTAGAGATGGCCCCTCATCAGGATTGTGTGGAGACATATATTGGCCTGATGGAATGTAATTTGGAGGCCGTTAGTATACTAAAAAGAGCAGTTAATTTAGCCATATTTGTGATCAGTTTGTTTGCCTACAAATCCAAGTCTAGTGGATTGAAATATAAAAAGACTTAATAAAAGCATCAATGTCAAATTCTATTGCAGACACAATATTACTAGTGACAGAATGAAGCTAAACATGTCATAGTCAGGGACTACCCATTCAGATGCATTTGTCTTATACTGTCATGTTTATACTATCAAAATTATTGTTGCCATTCTAAACTTACATCATATAGCATGAAAGACAACGTTGCTTCAAAACATAGAGCTCAATTTCAATTATAGGAGACCTAATAATAATGAGCAAAAGCAAGATTTTATGAATCTTAACAAGAAGAGCAAGAAACAAACTTTTTGATGCCATTTCTCTTATGCCTCCAATGCAAAGTAACAAGAAAAATACTTTAGAAATTTGAAATTTTGTGTCCTTTAAAAATATCACTCGCTCTTTAGCATTCATTGGAGGACAACCTATACGAGGTTAACAGGTCTGGATATTTATACATCTTACAGAGACACAAATGTAATATATATATACTCGACTTGGTCCAAATTCTTCTACACAATATGCTCCCGAGTCAGGTGAGACTATTGAAGAAAAACTCTTCGGACCTCACCTGTGCTCATGTCTAATCTAATATAGAAGTTTGGCTTTGCTTTAGACTAGTCCTAATTATTGTCACCTTTGAGGTAACTGCATTCATCATCAATACCCATAATTTTTACATCCAATTTAGACTCCCCAAAAAAAGAAAAGTAAAGCATAGACTCCCAAAAGGAAGAAAAAATTGTAAGCATGTACAGATTGTATATCTCCTAATCAACTCTTGCGAGCAGAAAAGGAAGAAAACACTTTAAAGGGTAGGTTGAATAGCATTAACATGCAATCTCTTTTCATATGGGCTCTCTATGATTTTGTTCTGCTAAAACCTTCCCTGAAGCTTGAAAGGGAGGGAGAAGTAATCTATTAGGGATCTCTCAATTATAATCCAATTATTGCTACTACTAGTGCTAGTGCAGAGTCCAAATCATGCACCTCCCAAGCCATGGTAAGAACATGAGTATATGTCTGAACCTTGTTCTTATAATCAAAACCAGTATTTCTGGACAAAATCATTCTTTTTCTGGATTGGGCTGCTTGAATAAAATTATCTGCTCTCATGGATGCACTCAAATGCACCGTAAAATACACGTTAAAAGCTGATGGATCTCCCACTGGCAAGGCCGTAAAATACTCTTATGAGAGTAATGAAATTATAAAAATGTCAATATGAGAAGGAAGAGAATTGTATATATACATAAAATCTCTAGTTTTTCTGGTCGTGAGTGCTTTTCGGGGGGCTTTGTTTTTGAGATTGGAATTTTTCCTTTGCACCATTGTTTATATGCATGGTGGGAGAGATGAGCCTTTTGAACAGGATCCGCAATGGAGAGAACCAGGGTGCCCCACTTGGCAAGGGAAGAACATATATTCTCATATTTTTTCTCACAATTCTTCTTGTGTCATGTAGTGGAAAGTGGGAGTTCAACAGCCTCCTTTGGACCTTTAACACCCCACCTGCAATTCTCGTTCACTTTGCTTTTTCTCCATCCTAGCAGTCCCTGCCATTCGAATGCATTTGTAATGTTTGGTTACTTGATACATAATCTAGTGAAACCAGATGAAGATAGTAGTCACCAGAACCTACAAGACAACAGACTCAATACATGCCAACCAACTCATTACTTTCCAAAATTCTTTGCATCCAGATTTGGAAGAAACCATATACAAGGTATAGATTAAACTTTCTAACAGTTCACTAGATACAAGATTTTTAACAATTAGAAACAATTTCAAAGTTCTATTAACAAAACTGTAAATTATCTTTCACCAACACATAACTGATTTCCTTTTGATAATGTACATTAGTTCTACCTGTGTCATCTTCAACTGCACTTTGTGCACAAACAACAACATCCCACCAATCAACTCTAACTGAGAGGCCCCACCAAAATTTGGTAATGTATAAGAATAATCAAACCATAAGCCAGTGAAATAAACTAGAATATAAATACAGATATGCGGCAAGATGACAAGAAAAATAAACTTCATACTTGTCTTCTATAGCTCATTCCCAGGCAGCTGCATTACCTTTCGCTTGACTAATTTGACTAGCAGGAGGAAGAATACGTAGAATCTTTAGTAAAATACAATCCTTGCTGTTATCATGCCAAACAGAGGCTAGGCAACAGCTAGTAGAAGAGAAAGTTGGTAGGGAAACAAAAACCCCAACTATGGCACAGTAGTAATCTATGAGATTAAAGCTATTGCTAGAGAATAAATGAGCATCGCCATACCGAAAAGCAAAACCAACCTCCCCTCCATGACTTTAAAAGAAAATTTTTGCTGGCATCCTTACATCACTATGTTGATTAGCTAGGTCAGAGTTGAATTTGTCACTATTTCCACCATTTGAATCTACCGATGTCTAGGATGTTGACAAATTTCCAGGTGTAGCAAGGGGAGAACCTTTGAAGTCTTTTACTGAAGATATGCTCTTATTTACTTTGGTGGTCCAGATTGTTGTCATTGGTGCTTGTCCACTTGTATTAGAATTTCCAAAAAGGGGATGCAGTGCAACCTGCTAAAGTGAAATTTCCCACCATTGCACCCTCCAAGTAGTTAGAGATGGCCCCTCATCAGGATTGTGTGGAGACATATATTGGCTTGATGGAATGTAATTTGGAGGCCGTTAGTATACTAAAAAGAAAAATTAATTCAACCATGTTTGTGATCAGTCTGTTTTCTTACAAATCCAAGTCTAGTGGATTGAAATATAAAAAGACTTAATAAAAGCATCAATGTCAAATTCTATTGCAGACATGATATTACTAGTGACAGAATGCAGCTAAACATGTCTTATTCAAGGATTGGCCATTCGGATGCATTTGTCTTATACTGTCATGCTTATACCATTAGAAGTATTGTTTCCATTCTAAACTTACATTATATAGCATGAAAGACAAGGTTGCTTCAAAACATAGAGCTCAATTTCAATTATATGAGACCTAATGATAATGAGCATAAGCAAGCTTTTATGAATCGTAACAAGAAGAGAAAGCAACAAACTTTTTGATGCCCTTTCTCTTATGCCTCGAATGCAAAGTAACAAGAAAAATACTTCAGAAGTTAGAAAATTTTTGTCTATTAAAAATATCACTCGCTCTTTAGCTCTCATTAGAAGACTCCATTGTCAATTTCTCAATGCTTAGATCGTTATCCCCTCCAAGTTGTATTTTATTCTGAGCTTCAGAACCAAAATTGAGCATAGCCCCAGTGGAGGCACCAAACTCCAATACATCCACAGGTCCAACTTGAATCCTCGAACCCGTGACCTTGAGCGGCCACACACAGTACGCAGGCCACACAGCACAGGGGATCATTACCTGGTTGATGCCTGATCTTATACTGTCATGCTTAAACCTGAGACTATAACGAGCACTTTAGGGTTTGTTCTATGTACTTCCTTGGCTCCTTTCTGCATGAATGTGTACCAATCGTTCTGGTTTTTCTTTGAACCTTACAATTTGTTTCTTAGGCTCATCCCCACAACATTATCAGTTCCATTAAACATTGAAGCTACTGAAATTAGGCATTTAATCCAGGTATCTGGATCAAAATCCCTATCTCCAAAGAACCCATTGACATCTGTATTGCTGCAGCACCAGCCTAGCTTGCTGATATGATTATCGAGGATAGCCATAACCCCACTCGTGCCTAAGCTTGAAACTACTCTTTTATATACTTCAATGATAGGAAAATCAAGAAGATCAAGGTTATTTGTAACAATCCCTAACTCGGCATCCGAGAGGTTCAGTTTTCTCGAGAATTTCCTAATTTTCATGGCGCCAAGGGAAGAATCTGTGAACATGAAGAGGGACCAAGTCAAGCAAACGCGGTTGAAGCTCATTGCTCGGATATTTTCACCACTGTGCCTTCGTCACTCATTATGTCCAGATACATGTGCAGCCCAACTAACACAGCAAGTTTACCTCGCCATACTAGATATTGGGGAAAGCTTTCACTTACAACCAGCATCGTGGATACTGGGGGGTGCCATTCCAAAACTCCCTCAATCTAGTAATCGCAAGTGAATAAAACCCAAACCCGTCCGTAATAGTAAATGCGGAGGTGAACTACTGGGTTTTATGCGCCCTTATTTTTTCGGGCTAAACGTTATTAATTAATATTTTTAAAATAATTTTGGGGGCTAATTATATAAAACTATACAAAGAGGTTTTAGATAAAAAATTCGCCCCTAAAATTTTCCCCGCCATCGATTTGGATACCATAGATCTATAATCCATTGGGTAGATGGAGTCAATCCGTCATGAAGATGATCCATCAAGGTCCGAAGACAAATTTTCAAGGTGGCAAGGTATAACGTAGTCAGCTTCATCTTCAAAGGTTGATGGTGAAATGGTTTTGATTGGGATAAAGAGCAATTAAGGGTTCTTAAATCCGGATAAGGAGAGAAAAGATAGAGGTCAATCGAAATCAGGGAGCAATTAAGGGTTCGCTGGTCTGAATATCAGTAGAAAACATTTAAATGAAAATCAGTTAATAACAGAGTGCTTTTAACAAATTCTGAAATAACAATTCTTGATTTCACATTAAAATTTAGAACACATTCATGAATGGATGAAAAACATAAGAAAATTGACAAAATGACAAGTGAAATACTTCACTGCAGTGGCCCAAATTGTGTATCCCCGTAACATTATGATTTATTTCTTTGATCCAGTTTCCGCCGACTTGAACTTAATACAAAAAAACCCTTTAGGTTTAGAAAAATATGAGTACATAAATCTTCGTAATTAATTCATGCCCTTCATTTTAATCGATGAAGTATTTATACAAAAAGTAGTACAAAATATCCTAGAACAATATTAGAATTTTTCGGGAAAATAAAATATCTTCTTGCAAGAAGATAGTGACATATACATAACAAATTGAAGTAATGTCTTATTTATTGAATTTAAATAGCTTGTTGTTTGATTTGGGTCACAGCTTTTGGGCAAATGAGGTGTCCTCTACACCGGCATTTTGATCTTCAATTTATTTTGATCTTTACTCTTCATCCGATACACTTTTAATTGAAACACTTTTAACTGATACTCTTTGACTGCTGATAAAACTGTCTAACTATTAAAATCTGTTTTACTTTTGCAGTAAAAACAACAACTCTATTTTTATCTTTTTTTTAATCTTCCTCACTACAGTTGGATTTTACAGCAAATTTGTTAATTTTTCCCAGAACTCAGCTTCTGGCATTTTGATATTCTTTAGTTTTATGAAGTTTTCATCAGCTTCAGTGTATCTTACAAATGTTGGTTTGACCACAAAAATGTGTTTTACTTCATGCTGCAAGTAAAACAGATTTTAAATACTCTTGTGCAAAACTTTTCCTATTGGTATCCCTTGCCAATCTGATTTGTTTACTTATTCTTTGGCAAATTACCTTATCCATTTTTTATAATCTTCTTGTTTCATCAATTTATCATTGATTACTAGAAGATTTAGAAGTCCTTTTTGCCTCAAAATGTCAAATTTTACCATGAATCTTGTAATTTCTATATCCATGTTTTGGCATTTTTCTTCCAACTGTTTCATCAAGTTCTTCTTGGAAATTACTTTTCTTACCTCAAGTATGGTTTTTGTCCTATTTGTTATTCCAATTTCATCCAATTCTTGCTTGTTTTTTGAATTGAGGAATTTAATAATTTCCAATGCTTCTTCAGGTTTGGTACCTAGCTCATCTTTGGTCCTTTGTATTTCTTCTCTTGTTCCTTTCATTAAATCCTTCTATTCATAAATCACCTGTATTGATGGCCAAGTATCAATGACTGATTCAATGATATTGGACCATAATTTATTTTAATATGTGCCATGGCTTCTTTCAAAGTCAACTCTATTTCCAATTTCTTGAGTTGTTTACTCAACTTTTTAGCCTTTTGTTCTTTAGTCTTGGAATTGATCTGTGCAAGCTTTTTGGAATCTTCCAGATTCTTAATTTGCTCCTTCAACCTGTTTATTTCATTGTTTTGTATGAACATGTCCTCCATTGAATTTATCAATTTGATGGCCTCATCTGCTTTCTGGACTGCTGTAATAGAAGACACATTGGCAGAAATGGTAGATGAAGTTACATGCACTGTTGTAGCTAATGGAACCTTTGGAGCTAATTCTTCTACTAGAGTGGATGAAACTACTGTTGTCACCATAGGAATTATAGTAGCAGGGATTTCTTGGGCTTTGGCAACTTCTTTTTCTTGGACCAATTTATCCATCTCAATATCCATTTCTTTAATTTGTGCTGCCATTTGCAATATGAGACTCATCATCTCATCCTTTTGATTGGATTCATGTACAATCTCCTTGGCCTGTGGATGCTTTGTAGGAGGTAATTTCAAATATTTTCTAAGTGCTGCAATATCAACATTCTTATTTTTTATTATTTCCTCTGCAACTTTTACATTAGCAGGATCATAAACCATCTCAATTACTAACTCCTCCAAGGATTTGATTCTTGTATCCTTGGCATATGAATAAGATTTTTCAACTTTAAGTTGATTCCTAACATTTATCAAAGTATTATGGAGATTTTGAGCACTCATTGCTTTTTTAGTCATTGTGGAATATATCATTTCTAAAATCTGTTTGTGGAATTCAATTTGGTCCAAGGGATGAATGTCTTGGACTGGTACTTCAAAATCAACCTTTTTGTAATCAACTACTGTTTTGGGAGTTGGCACTGTAGTTGAAGTACTGTCATCAATAATTTCTTATTTTTATAATCAAAGGCTGAAAGTGGTATATTTTGTATGACAAGAGTTTTCTTCAAGTATTGAGAATAAATTTCATTCTTAACTTCCTCATTTTTGGCTTTAATCTCTTTATACTTTTCCTTAATGTCCATGTCTTAATATTTTGTCTTTTTTTATGATGATACTTCTACACTCTGCTATTTTTGGATCAATTGTATATTGGAAGTGGCAAGTTGTTGTTCATTTACAATCATTATGGGAGGCACAATGTCTTTATCTGGAATCTCTGTATCTATAATCTGCAATATCTCTTTTTCTTTATCTACAAGATTGATCTTTGGTTTCTTGTTGTACATGAGTTTAAACTTGGTTTTTGTGGTAGTCTCAGGAGTGTAAGAGCCTTCTTCCTTATTTATTTTTGTACCTCTGTCTTCTTGAGCTGGAGTCTACAAAATGTGACTAGTATCACTCTGATGATCATCTTCTACCAATGTATTTTCTAACCATTTAGATTGGTTAGAAAATTTCTTAATTTCAGTCTTCTTTTCATGAGTGTAGGAAGTTAATTTACACTTCACTCTCATTTTTCTTATTATACCATAAGGATCATAGTGCCAAAGAAAAATTTTGATGAATTTTTACTATGCCAATTGCTTTTCTGCCTCTATACCTGCTTCTTTATTATTGCATATAAATGGATCCACTTGGTTCTTCAATTTAAACAGGGTTTTCTTCTTAGCAACCAAGAAATTTACTGAATCTGAATTCAAAATCTGTCTTATATACTCTAAGGTAAACAACCTCATAGGAAAATACTTTGGCAACTTGTAAGGAATGAGGGTTGTCCCATAAACTCTGATCTCAGTGTGATTTTGGTATAAATACCAATCACTTGTCCTGCTCTGTTTTGACAACTGTAACACCCTCTTGATTTCATCACTGATTCTAGGTTGCACACTGTTTTTTAGCATATTTACCAATGGATGAATGAAAAAATCTGTAAACTCTGCATATGTAAACTCTTTTGACTCCTTTCTGATCAAGGATGTCCAGAATATAATATACTGTGCATCTCCTTCTACATCCATCTTTTGAAGAGTTATTGGAAACTTGTCTGAATGAAAGTAAAGGAATATATGGAAAAGAAATGAGGTATACCTAAAGACACCTTCAGTAGGTAATTTAACAAGTTTTTCATGGATGCTATCAGCAATATACTCAGCAAAATTGTAGATAAATGCAGGGGGCTGACTAGGCACAAAAATAGATAGAATACCAAGTATAGATGCATTAGTATGTTCATCTGTGAAGTAACCAAGGATAAAAGACAACATAGAGATAATGTGTCTGGTTCCTTCTGGGAATTTAGAAGAGGAATATGGAGGGTTGAGCTTGGGGATTTCTACATAGGAGGGTATGAATTTTTGAAAGATTTGGAATCTTTTGGGAAAATCCAACTCCAAATAGAACTTTGTGAGAGCTTCAATGGACAAAGAGACTGCATTGGGCTCAGGCTGCAACTGAAGCATCTGATTTATGGATTCAACTGTTACAATGAACAATACTTCTTTTTCAGCATTGACAATGGCTCTTTGATCTTGAGAATAATGAGTTTGACACAATTTGATGGCTTTTGGGCATTGATGGGTGTGAGGAACAAAATTCTTAGGAAAATTAGATTCCCAAATAAGCACATCATCTACTTGGTCTACAGATTTCTCTTGGCTCCAGCAATGGAGGTCAAGGAGGCTAAATTTAGTTACAAGATTTGTGATTTTGTAGTCTGCATCAGCCAATGGAGTATTTTCTACATCTACAATAGGAGGTTTTAGAGGATTAATTACAATTGTGCTTTTGGATGCCATTGATAAGTTTGTTTTATCAATTTAACCTCTCTTTATTTTTAAAACTTTGTTTTTAGGTTTTTAACACACTTCTGTAAGATTAAACTATTTACAGAAGGAATTTAAGTATAACATAGGTTCTTTCTTGGAATGAAAAATGTATAATTTAGGTTACTCTGATTAAAACTGTCAATTCTGTATCAAAAACCAATTTTTTGACCTTTATAGATTCAATAAAGGATATCAAGGGTTTACTGTAATTTTATACTGATGAAGCAAACCTAAAACATCAAAGCTTATGCAAAAGGGGTTTTATGAGTAATGTAGATAGGCTTTGGAAATCTCATAGGGCTTCTTAAGTTTGCAAATGCCTAAATTCACTTCGAATTTGTTTTAAAAATAGATTAAAAATTCAGAAAATGAGAAATTTTTAGGGTTTGCAACAAAGATTAATTTATGAGGTAATATGGTTGTTCCTTAGGTAAACAGGATTTAAAAGGCTTCAATTTATCATTAAATTTCTTTCAGATGGACGGATAGGTCTCTTTTCCTAAGGAATACCTGTAAAAATTTGAATTTTGTTGCGAAAAAGGGTTTGTTGTGTGTTGAAAGCTTTCAAAAGCTTGTTCTCGCCTTTAAATGCAGTCTGGAATCTTTTCAGTAATCGCAACAATTAATTTGGTTGAATTTTGTTGGTTTATGAGTAAAAACAGTGGCGGCAATGTATTTCTCTCATTCTAGAACTGTTTTATGAGAAAAAAGAGCAACAAAAGGCTTCAAATGAATGCATCCATTTTTTTTAATAATGAATTTGATTTAAACAATAATCACATTAATTGCCAGTCATTTCAAATCAGGAGTAGTTTTGGCGCGGGGGAAAGATTTACCGCTGAGCGGTTTTCGTACGGTTTTAAAGGCGGTGAATGGTATTTGTGGAATGGATGCGATCCAATACAAAGCCGACGCGTGGAGGAGAGAGAAGATACTGAAATGACTTTTATCGCAAATTTTATTTTGGTTAACAATCACACTATGATATTTGCGATGGGATATATGAACCGTTGGATCTGGCGGGTGAAAGCGAATGGTCAGGATTTAATGGTGAAGATGCTGGGTAATGGGCGTGGGGCCCGGGAGTTCTTTATGCGGCGAGAGCGGAATTATGTATTAAAACATAGTTTTAATATAAAGCTTATAGATGAATATGATTGGCGAGTAAGGTTTATATATTAACAAATGATATTGAGATATGTGTAATGTAAACATTGGGCGGGTTATTATATAAAAGGGATAGTTTAAACCTATGGGGAGCGGGGAAAATATTCACGTGGGAAAAATATACCATAGGATAAACATAAAATATGGGTTTGGGATATTATTTAAAGGGATTTAATATAATACGGGAGAGGAAAGGTTAATAGGGAGTTAATACATAAGTTAACATGTTAATAAAAATAAACTAAGTTTAATTAAAAACAAAATAAAGGGATAATTGTTTAAAAAGTCCCAATATAATATCTTTGTATTTAAACTTAGGATAAAATGTTTTTAATGGTTTTTGGGGTATTTTTGAATGAAAAGAGAATTAGTTAAAGAGGTTTTTACTTTTCCTAAGTAAAAATGTGTTTTAACTTAGGAAAAGGGGTTTATTAGGGTAGAATGAGTGATGTTAAGGGAAAAGGGTTTTTTATGAAGGGGAAAGGTTTTAATGAGGTGGAATCCAATACCTTGATGCCAATCAGTGATTAAGACGTGGGTCTCGTCCCACCAAAAGTCAGAGAAATGCTCTGAGTTTTTATGACTGAAGGTTTTAATATCGGAACACATTGTGAGAAGAGAAATTAGTAATTTTCCAAATGATGTTTATCCATTTCCTTGTGAAACTGTTTTCTTCTTATCCATCATTTATTCTACCATTTTTTCCTTTATTTGTATGGGTGCATTTGAGCTTGCATACCCTAATTTATTTTTCTTTTAAAACAGGAAACTATCTAATTCTAACCTTATTTCATCCAAGGGCTCAGATTAAACTGTTGAGCTCCTCATTTATTCTCTACCTAACTATTGATTTTCCAAGATTATACTGTTTGAAAAGATTTATTCTCTATCTATTAGCATGAAATTTAAAGCATGAAAAAGTCAAGATTAAGCTATTAAACTCATCATGGATTATGGCATTTTGAACAAGCTGCACTTAATCATTTATTTTGCAGTAAAAAGTAACTAGTAGTGGCATTTTGACTTGCATCACTTTCATGTCTTATTTTTATCTCTTTTTTGTTTGGGGTTCATTGATTCTATTCTTTTTGATATTTTTTTTTTCAATTCCTTTGATTTTTCTTTTAGGACTTTTACTCTCTTTTCATTTTTTATTTTCTAATATGGGAAAACAATTTGTAGAAAGAAAAGTATGTACATATTACAAGAATAATTAAAGTCAATTCAAAAATTATGAATCCTATTATTATAGGACCCTAACAGTGGCTCCACATGGGGATGGCATTTCCTGGTGAAATTTTAAGAACTTTGAGACTAGTAGCCTTTGAATTATGATTATGTTGGCCTTGGAAAATTTTTCTGAGTTCTGCAATTTATTCATACTTATGATATTTACCCTTCAAAGCTTAGGGCCTTCTCTCCGAGCTTCAAATTTGATACGAAAAACATCCAATCCAATCTAAAATCAACAATTTTATGTACAATGATTAAAGTAAACAAATTTAACTACTTATTGTTCTAAAGAATAGTAATGCTTCAACATTCTGCCATTGACAGGTCCACCTAGCAGATCTGATCCATCCATCTCTTTCAAAAATAAAGTATTATTACCTATGTATCCATAAATAATAGAAGGTCCTTTCCATAGGAAATCAAATTTCCCATGTTTACCTTTTTTTCCCTCCTTGAATCCCACTTTAGAACTTTGTCACCTATATAGAAATCATCTTCTTTACTCTTCTTGTCAAAAAATCTTCTTGTCTTGTCTTGGGCAGCAGAGACTTAGATAAACCTCTTCTTTGATTTGTTACTGAGGCTATGAATTTAGTTGGGTCTTCTTTGAAGCATTCATTATAGTTTATTTAACCAATGTAATTCATGTAGATGCGTATTAACATAAATTAGTATTTATATAATAAGAATACTTTAACCTATGGGAATGAATAATATTGCATTAATAGGCAACTTCAAACATAGGATTAAAATTAAATAATAGGTGAGAAACTATAAATATATGTAAGTTATATAGATACGGCCTAAGTATATATTAAGGGTAATACATTATATTAGTGTATTAATAATGAAATGTATGAGAGGAATGAAAATATACTAATCATAGTGTAAAATATGATATTAGTTTGAATTTTTCATATTAGAAGTCTAATGGTAACATTTAACCTTGAAAACTTAGGATAAGTGCATTTTAGGTTTTTTACTTTTCCAAGGTGAATATGCATTTTGGAATTAGAGAAGAGGTTTTAGTAGAGGTAAAATGAGTGATATTAAGGAAAGGGATTTCTTATGAAGAGGAAGTACAATAGTGAAATCCCTTATCTTGATGCTGATCAATCACTGGAACGTAGTGCAGTCTACCAAAAATTCAGTAAGCTCTGAGTCTTATATTTGAAAGTTTAATCTTGGGGAACACATTGTGGAGAGGAAATTAGTAATTTCAAATGATGTTTATCCATTCCTTGTGAAACTGATTTCTTCCTACCCATATGCTATTCTACCATTTTTCCCTTTATTTACGTAAGATTACATTTGTGAAAATTTAACGTATTCATTTTTCTTTTAAAATAGAGGAAACTGAGTAGCCTTATTTCATTTGAAACCAGTGCTATTGAAACTCCTTATTTTCTACCTAATGTGTGCAAGGTAAATTGTTTGGCAAGATCTTTTATTCTATCTATTAGCATGAAATTTAAAGCATGAAAAAGTCAAGATTAAACTATTTAATTCGTCATGGATATGGCATTTTAGACAAGGCACTATAATCATTTATTTTAACGTAAAAAGCAACTATCAGTGGAATTTTGTCTTATAATCACTTTAATGTTTTATTCTTAGTTTTTTGCATTTAGAATTCATTTTTCTATTCTTTGATATTTTTCTTTTCAATCCCTTTGATTTTTCTTTTTAGAAATTTTACCTATTGATTTTATTTTTCTAATATGGGAAATTAATTTGGGAAATCAAAGTAATACATATTACAAGACTAATTAAATTCAATTCAAAAATCCTAATGTATTAGGACCGCAGCCTGACCTATTGCATATAGGTTTTTGAATGGAGCTTCATGGATTTCTGGTATATAAATCCTTGCTTTAAGAATATTATAAGCAATCTGTAAACTGAAATATTCAAAACATGAAGTAATATATAACTTTCTTGTTTCATGCGATCAAGTATTTTAATAAAATTTGATGAATGTATTTGGCTGAGGAATCTAATCGAAGTTCATTATCTTCTTCGTATGTCTTAATACATAAATCTTATTGATTTTTTATTGCTTTAAATTTTCATAATTAAGCTGAATGAATCAAACGAGAAGCTCCTTCACTTATCATACTTTTCTTCTTGTCATGCTGAAAATGTATGGAAACTATCAACGTATTCAAGAACATTGTAGTCTTCTCATTCTTTAACTGTGTGCTCTTGTAAACTTATCTTGAGTTTGGATAACATAATTATCATAACGTGATCTATACTTAAGAATTAGTAAAAGAAAAGAATGAGATATTATAAAAGATACATTAAATCGATAGATTCTCTTCCTTTTGCCCATTTTCTAATATAATTGTTAGAATTTGCTTGAAATGTTAAGGCTTTGCAATATCTTAATTTTAACGCATATGGAGTCATAGTGATTTTGAACAAAAAATCTATCTTTCATGGTAATCTTCTTGCTCGTTTCTTCTACATTTACTGCAAAATCTTGAGTTTACCTCTGCGCGATATTCAATTTCTTCTCTCTTCTTCTTTCAACTTTTCCCTTCTATCCGGCAAATTAACTTTTCTGCATCCTCTGCTGATAATCTGCATTTATTGAGTTTTGAAGTTTCTTTATCTTAGATGAACTTCTGACTACTTGGATCAACGCATTTGGATGTCTGGGGGTGAATTAGGAGGAAGTGATATTTGATGGCATTGGAAAATACGCGGTGTCACAGAGAAAATTATTGTATGACTTCATTTGGATATCTTTTTCAATTGATTATACCTTTCTGTAATCACAAAAATATTGACTTTTTGATATAAATGCATTAAAAATTTTTGTTGGAAATTTGAGATGCTAAACGTAAGCAATTTCTCATAACTTTATTTTGAATACGTAATGAAAATTAAAAAAATTACGATTCTAACATCATCTTCATGTCTCAAATGCGTCGGATAATTTTCAAAACTGAATATTTTAGGCTTGATAATATTGAAACTTAGACAAATGGCTTGAAATAATTATCAAAAATTTTCATAGATTATAGAATTGTTAGCCACTTTATAAAATTTATCATATCAAATAGTAGTAAATCATTTTTTAAAGCCTTGAAAAACAATTTTATTTCCCAAAATTATTATTTATTGAGTCTTATGAAGATGCTTATCCCTTTGAAGTTAATCTTCAGCATTTGTTTCCCTCTTAAATGCGAAAATATGTATTTTTCTTTTTGAAAAAAATTTTCGTTTTCCAGCTCATTTTGCCTCACTCACTTCATTTTTGTCCCCTTTTTCCTCATACGAATTCCTCTATCTTTCATCACAGTTTCCTTCCTTCCCTCCATAAAACCCTTAGATAAGATAAAAACTCCTTTTTATTGCTCAACTTTTCAAAATCCTTGCTGAAAATCGCTGAAAACTCCTTAAATTAGCCTTTTTTATCTTAAATTACCAAACCCTTTGTAGCCCCAAGCCTTTTATTCTGCGCTAAAACCGACTTTAAAACTTCCAAGTGGCAGGAATTTCCGATCCCTTACTGTCACTGTCAGCATTCCCCTGCTAGTACCTATAAACAAAAAATAGCAATTGCGATAAAAACTGCTGTATATCGCCTCTCTGACTGTATTTTCTTACCCAGGCCAGCTTTTCACATGTAAGTACGACTGATTTCATTAGTTGGCGGAGTCTCGCCGTTGATCAGGCCAATCAGCGATCGTTGGGATCTCGGGTCAGGTGACTCATTGGATGCGTTTAGAGCTTCCCTTTCTCACGATTCTGATAGGCCCCTTTCGGCTAGGCATCTCAGCTTCTACACCATAGGACCCATGCCCGAGACAATCTGACAAATACAGGCCTCTTCAATCGGAGGATTTGCGATAAGAACATTCCTGTTTTAAAGAAGACTCACGACTCACAATTAATTTTATTATATAGTCCGTCGCAATCTCCCACCATTGGTACCATTAATCAGATAATACAGCGCAATCCTCTCAGCAAATCATTTGTGCCATTCCTCTCACTCAGCCGATTTCAATCTTGCGATTGGATCTGGGTAAGTCAGATCCCTGAAACCCAGCCCATCGAATTAATCACCATGCATACACAGCCCTCGGGGAGCTAGCCCACTGAACTCATTCTGGCAATGATCTCCCCAAGATCAACGACTCCAATCCTAATCTCGCCAACCCAAATTTTCTTTGCACCTTTCCTCTCTCACTTGATGTAATCTGCGGTGGGCTAGGCAGATCCATTTCATACATGCAACTGATGCATGATGAGCTTGAGCACCACTTGTTAAATTCATAAAACCCTGTTGTATAAATTTTGGTGAATTTGTGTCTACGCGAATCAAGCAGCCCACATGACAAACTCCACCCAACCCACCTCTATCCCATTCATTAACCCCCAGACAGGCTTAGATATTGAATATCTAGCGATCCATATTTAACGTGGAAACTTAACTCATTTGGGACTTGCTCATATAAATTAGTCATCCTGCCGTCCATTCGACACGATGATCCCAGTGTATCATACATTTTTGCCTTACGTCTGCGTCACCATCGCATCTCCTCTGGCAAATGCGATCCCAATACGAATCGATAGCGGCGCCATTATTTGTATAATTTTAAATTTTTTTTTTCAATTGTATTTTAAAATTCTGCTGATAATAGGTGGATTTTAAAAACCCGCGTGATATCAGCGCTGCGCATATCATATTCCAAAAAATACCTCCTTTCCCCCTTTTCATCACATGGCGATACTGTCTTCTTTAAATTTTCTATTTATTGCATTCTGCCGGTTTTGATATCAATGCAGGTCTAGCGGTCTATTTAATCCAACCATTGTATAAACCTCACCCATCCTCACGAAGAGACTTCTTAAAATCATTCTCCTTATTGTCTCACATTAGCCTAAATCAATCCTAGCGGCCTAAAATATTTTAGAATTTTGATTTCGATTTAATATTTACCCCACCAAAACAGAGATTTTTCTTCAATTTTTATTAAATTTTCCTCATTTTTCATTATAATATGACCCCTTAAATGTATAAAACCAAATACAGTGGCTCCGGCCGTTGATTAATGCGCATCTGCAATTTCAGACTCATTAGCCCCCTCAACCGCACTGTCTAACGGTAGCAATCCACCGTTGTTAGATGCTTCATCAGTGAATCCGCGATCTAACCTAAATTTCAAAAGCGATTTAATCCTTGCACCATATTATTTCTTGATTTTCTTTGACTGTCTTGAGTTTTAATGGTTTTTCAAGTTGTTTTAAAAGAAAATCAAAGGTGATGACAATCCCGAACTTATTTGTGAAAGATCACTCTGTAGGGTTCCATATCATGTTTCATCTGTGCCTCATGAAAACTAGCGATACTATTTTGAAACCCTGTCTTTCCTAAAAGCAATAAAACGAGAAAACCCCACGACAAAAAAATTATGCAGTATCGAGAGATAAAATCAAAGCATAAATCCAATGTTTGAATATTATTAAACTTGATTTTTGAGATACGGCCTAAAATCGACTATACAGAGCCTAATCCACACTAAAATTGAAAACTGATTTGAAAACGAAGATAAGTTAGGCCTAATTAATCCTAGCCTGAAGAATTAAAACAATTAGGTTTTAAAGAAGGACAATCAGTATTGGATTTGAAGCCTCAGCTACTTTATCGAGGCTAATTGAGATCCTCACTTCTTACCAAAAGACACTGCGGCCACCGAAATAATGGAAAACCCCTTTCCATAACTTATAAGATATTAGCATAAATGCTGTTGAAACGATTATTTCAAATCAAAGAAACTTATTACAAGCTATGCGAAAATTATTACAAGGATCGAGGAAATAGCCTTAAAATCAAATATTTTAATCCCTTAAACTCGAAAAAAAAAATTATGAAATAGAATATGACCGAATATTCTACCTTTTCACTTGCATAGTTTCAAAGGTAGAGAATTGCATTAAGCTGTAAATTTATGATAATTGAACTGCAGAATTCTTCCACCTCATTTTTATAAAAATCTTCTTGAATAGCACGGCCAAAGGGTTAGTTAGTAGACTTTGATATAATACTTGTGTTGAAATACTCTACATGTAAATAATTTTGAAACTGAAATATTTATGATCAAATAGAACTATCTTGAAAGAAAAAAGATGATTGTTGGCAAGCAATGGACTTGGGGATTTGTAATTAGATTGACATCAATATACAATTGTCTTAGGATGCAATTTTCCTATGCTGTTTCCTTTCATATATGCCACACAATTCATATTCTGATAAACAACAAATATAGAGCTAGAACCCCTAGCTATCAAAAGTAATCCTTCTCTCAACATTAAACTTTATCACCAGTATTTTCCTCCAAATTGTATTGTTTAGAAGGCCTTTAAATTCATTGTAAACATTATCAAGGAATGTTAGTTTTCCACCCCAAATGTGATATCTGCTTGAAGAGTTCTTGAATGATATTTTCATTATATACTTGATAAGTAGACTAGAAAAGCATAGTTTGCCCTATCTTCTAGTTTATTTCTCAAAGTAGTTTTGAGACTCCTACAAGAGCATGTGCTTGATTTAGATTTAAAGTATCTTATGTAAGAATTTTGCTTTATTTTCTTATCTATTTCATCCTTTTAAAGTAATTGTAATAGTGCTGGATTGTTTGTGCTGATAGAGATTAACTTTGATACAAGCTTGTCAAGAAGTCTATGGTTAGCCTGTCCTTACAATTTGAGATTTAAAAAAGAGATTACTTAAAATGATTTTGTTTGGAAAATTTGACAAATCCCTAGTTGGAAATTATTGTCTTTTTTTCCCTTACGCCCTTCAACACTTTATTGTTCCATTCCATCATTTAAATCTAAAACTTATGACCTCAAATGACTTCCCCTTGGAAAACTCTTGAAATTATTTACACTGATAAAACATGACTCCATATCTAATGAACAAAACGATGTCATATCTATCTATTAGCAAATCTTGTTGCGATTATACCTTCATCCTTTGAAACTCTTTCATTTTAGGACTTTCCACTCAACTAAATCATGCTCAACCATCGAGCCAAACAAAAACCCTTATTCATAATTTCTAGCCTAATATCACGCAAAACGCAAATATAAATCAATCTTGCACTTATTAGAGAGAACCATCTGCAGTTTGAGCTAGATCTAGAATCCCCAAAGTAGGATTTCAATATCCTCCTGCGGCAATGCTACCAATATTGCTAAATTCTGGCAGATAACAAAGGTAAGATGAAATTGCTATCTATTAGGAACTTGCAAAGTACATGAATATGAAAATTCTTGTAAATTCTTCTTAATTGTTGAGGCTTACCAATTAAGTAATCATTATAAGTTTAAACTACTCAAAGGATAGGGAGATTTTATATTTACATTTTCAAAGGAAATTAATCAAAATATTATTCTAGCGTGACTACCAAAATAAAATATACATTGAAAAACCTTCTTAATCATAAGAAACATAGTATCTTGGATTAAGATCCAAGTTGAAATGCGATTATTCCCATGAAGTTCTTCGAATTCATTTCACCGAGTGGAGTCTTGATTTTAGTGATTGGAGTTGGTAAAACTAGGTGGATGATTTTAACCTTTGCTGTGTTTGATCATTTTCACCATCTCGTCGACTCTGATGCCTGTAAAATCTTTGCAGAGAAAATATTAGATTTTCCCGATATGGTCACCATTTTATCACTCGGTGAATTTCTCAAGGTTAAAAGAAGAATTCATCGAAGTAACCAGTGGGCAAAGGGATTAGAATCTAGCCTTGCAATGCTGAGAGAACTCTCTCTTTATGATTTAACTTTATTTTAGTTATTGATTTTAAGTTATGTAAGATTGGTGGATTTTGATTTAGGTAGTGGGCGTGCAATTACAGTGGATAGATAATAGGCAGACTAGCCAAATCCAATGTATCAACAACATGACACAATTAAGTTCTAAAAATATTCACGAAACAAAAACAAACTGAGCTAATTCGAATCTTTAGGCTAGATATGGCTGAAATAGTTTCAATGCAGATGGGAAAATTGTAATTCTCATGAATAATTGGAAAGGAATAGAACGGTGTCAGACTAGGGATCAATAATAATTCCTAATGTAGAGAAAGCAAAATGAATAGTATTAAAGACATAGTGTAATTAAACAAATTTTGTAATAATATTCGATTATACATTAGAATTTAGAAAACATGCAAGTATGTGAAAACTTGAGAAAATAACAAGAAAAAATTGAAATTACTTCAGGTGGCTCAACACATGAATCCTTTAATATAATGCCTTTATTGCTAAATCAGTCTGTAACTTGAAAATGAGGGTACAATGAGCCTCGGGGTTTGAATCAATGAAACTATAAATATTTAGAAATCCACACACCTTATACTTGAATGACTGAAATATTTATCACAAAAACTAATATAAAATATCCCAAACTCATATAGGATTTATTACAAGAATAAGATATGCAGAGCTAAAGATTAGTGAAAATTTGTACTGATGCCTACGATTTTGTTATCTTTTTGTTTCTCTCATCTTTAGTTTATCTCTTACGTATTTATCTTTAGGCTGCCCTTTCACTACCTTGGCCATCTAATAGCATCTTTTTAACTCTTCTTTGATGAATTCTTTCTTTAACTCTTTATTTCATATGCCATAACTATTTTGCTGACAGCTCTTTCACATTTAAATCAGCTGTCGCCAATGAAATATCTTTATCTATTTTAACCATAGGCTATGTAAATAGTATCATTATGCTCACATTTTAACAATGGAATATTCTGGAAAACATTTAATTTATTTCTGTGAGTTCTTGGAGTAAACGAGTTTAAACTAGTATCAATTGTTTATCAAGTTCATGTTACGCAAATAACTGCAAAATCAATAATTAATTAAAGCATGGATTTCTTGAAATAAAACATTTTAAAATAGAGAATACATGGAAAGAATACAGATTGTAAATTTATCTCAATTTGCTTGATAACTGGTTTTATTCGAAATCTGCGAAATGACTCAGTTGCAAGGTTTTTGAAGTAATGTGCTCAGCGCTGTGAATGGGAATGATAGTTTTATTTCGTGTATGTGTTTTTCTTTATATTTGCTATGGAGAAGCGAGTTTTGTCGAAATGATGAAAATGTAGTTTCATTATTTATCACATCCCGAAAATAGTAAAACGATTTAAGAGATAGAAGAGTGCGTAATGAAATATAGGCTATGCAGCGTGGAAAATAGGAGAATTTACAAAAAACACAATTTTTTTATCCATAAATGGCAATAAACATGAAATATCAGAATGTAGCTGAGTGGATAGGTCGTTTAGATCTATGGATTGTCCCAGTGGTGAAATGCATAAGCGCTGAAGAATCGAGCTTCATGCGAGATTTTAATATATTTTGCGGAGTTTTAATGATATATGGGAGGTTGGGATTATAATAAGCGGAAGGTTAATGAAACAAGGTTTAAATGATAATAAGACTTTTGTATAATATAGTGGTAGCGGGAATTAATATAATAGGCTATAGGTTTAAATGAAAGTAAGGGATAAATATTATAAAGGGATTTAAACTAAATGTTAAAATAGGTGATTTTAAAAATATAAACTATAGGTAATAATATTATAAAGAATACATAAAAAAAAATTGGGAACTGATACATATTGCTTACTCTAAAGTATGGGAAATCGAGTTTTGGGTGTTTTTTATTAGAAGGAAATTGAAGTAAATGAAGAATTTATTGGAGGTTTTGGGCTAGGGAGAGGGTTTTGCTAGTGAAAGGTGGGGAGAATATTTGGGGGGTTTTGGAGAGGAGTTAGTAATAATGAGAATGACATTCCCTTTAGCTATGGCTACTTCTACTGCATTTACCTAGCATTTCTTCATTTATTTGGGTGCATTTGAGCTTCTTTTCATTTCTTTGATGGAAACTATCTACTTCTAACCTTATGGCATCCAATGAAAGCTCAAATTAAATTGAAATACTGTTTATTTCTCACCGCACAACTGCTGATCCTTCTGGAATAAACTGATTTGAATAGATATTTATTCTCTAGCTATCAACATGAAATTTAAAGCATGAATGAATTGGGTAAACTCTTTGACTGCTCATGGAATTAATGGCATTTGGAACAGAGATTCAGAATAATTTATTTTCATAAAATAGGCTAGAGAGTAGTGGCATTTGGAAATATTACTGGCTTACTCATGATCTTATTTTATCTCTTTTAATGAGGTTCATACTTGATATTCTTGTTCTTGTTTCTTTGTCCTTTAATTTCTTTACGACCCTCTTTTCATTTTTTAAATAAGGAAATTTGTAAGAAGAAAGTATGCAATAATAATCTTTACATGGCAATTCCAAATTATGAATCTATTAATATAGGACCTAATGAAATTTCGATGCAGAACAATGTATGATCTCTATTGTAATGAAGGATTAATTCTTCTCTGAGAGAACGCGTATGCAGATGAATCTATGACTGAGGCTATAGCGGCATATCATATGATTTTGCAGAAGTTTGTATCTTTTAGCGTTATCACATCCCATCAAAAACCTTCTTGTATCTGGGTATAGTTAGCCCGATAATTACCTTGTTGGATTACTTTATGCGTCGTTCTCTTTAATACTGCTTGAGATACCCTCCATAGGGCTCCTCATGACAAACTTTCAGAAATATCAGAGCACCTCATCTTCTGCAACTACCTGCCGAAATGCAGAAATTTGAGCTCGATAATAGAATTTCCCTCTATCGAAATTCGATGGCAATTTGTTGTATGATCTTCTTTTTCTCTGAAAGATAAATGGTAATGGAATTTTCTGTAGCCCAGATATTTGGCTATATGCATGTAGGTAGTAGATATGGAAAAGTATATCTAGCCTAGAAGAATCCCTCGGTAGGAATGCGATTATCACTATATTTAACCTAGAGAAGATCAACAACTCTATCTTTTTTTTTTGAACTATCAAATAGTGATATCAAATTCCTGGCAAAATAACCATCATGTAACTCTACCATTAATTAATAGATTTCTTCATTAAAAATCGAATTGAAATGATACGATGTATAAATACTTATTCGCATTGTCATGAGTGTGAATTTGTTGATAGCATGCACTTCTTGCTTAGAATTCCTTCTTAGTCAACATTGTAGTTAAACTCAACTGGGATGGAAATCCTTGTTGATGTAATAAATGATGCTCTCATTTGCCTCAAAACCTTTGCCGCGGTATATCAAGCTCTCATCTACATAGTGAAATTGGATTTCGATTTAGTCACCATTCCTTGAAATAGATGTTTCTAATGCACATTTTAACTTCAAAAGGCCGCTGCTTCACTGTCCCGCACAAATTCCACATCTTTCATGAGCAAAAGAAACGGAGGAGATGCAATGCTGAAAAATTTCTATAAATGTCCTATAATACCCTACATGTCCCGAGAAGCCTACGTACCTACGAGTTGCAAACGGGTAAGATTCTCAAGATTACCTACATTTTTACAAGGTCTACCTTGGTCTATGAAATAAAATGTCCCAACATAATCCCTCGGTAATCATCAACGTAGCACTTTCTGCGTGCTCAAAGAAACATTGGGTTTGTACAAAACATACCTTTCCAAATTAACTAATATTTATTTCAAAAGAGCGTAAATTAATAAATTCATCCATGAATATTTGGGCCGATCATTCAAAGAATCGAGATGCAATATTTCCCTTGAAAACTGTTAACATTAGAAAATAGGAAGAGAGGGGCTCTATCTGAAAATTTTGAAGGTAAAGGTATCTCTTGGTCTTCGAGACAGCCTTTTCAATTATAGCCACTAAACCCATCGAGAATGAAAAAATTTCAGAGAGACAGGCGTGAATAGTAAAGGAAAATGCTCCTTTAGACAACACTGTTAGAAGTTATAGTCTACACGGGCCTCTCCACTTAAGCGTTCTTTTTCAAGATGTGACAGATGGAGAAACATTTGTATTAAATAGGGTAGATGAGAATTAGCATTAAAGTTTCTATAATTCCTCTTTCATTTTCTCCATGAAATGCGGGGTCATTCGGCTTGATGCTGTTGTAGCACAAGGTAAATCGTGAGTGCATAGAACCGGATGAATTCCTTTCATGCTCGGTATAGTCCCATTCAAATGCCTTTTACTGTAACAATATATCAATCCATTTTGTTACATTAGTCAAGTTAGGATTAATGTTTAAATATTTTCCTGGCTCAATTTCAACGTGAATTATTATCGATATCACGAAATATGACGAAAATCTACATTGACCACCTATAAATAAATCAAAGTGACAGAATCCTTGGTCATTGCATTTGTAAGCCTAAATCAATGAAGTAATAATAGGTGTCCATCGATTACAAAGAGATTTCCATGGCCATATCCTAATTCTTCATAAACACAATTTCCTTCACCCTGGAACCAGTGGCCTTCCCCTCCACCAATGTAATATCCTCCATCGCAATCTTATCCTTGGAGTCAGAATTGGAGAGGTAATGGCCAAGGTCCAGTGCCCTCTGCACTACCAATGCAGCTGTTGTTACAATTGCCTCCTGTTCAACATACTAACAACAAAGGTTGATCAATCAATTACAAAGGTTGATCAATCATTAGTTTGTACAGTTTCCCCATAACATGGATAGTAGTGGGGTCTTTTGGCTTCCTTCCAAGATTTTTGACACACAGATCTCTCACTATTTTGGCATAGATAGGTACTTCCTTAAGAGCTTGTAACAGTGGAATCTGCACATAAAAATTTTGTAATTCCTTGAGAAACTTAGATTCGGTTTATGAGGTTGGCCTAGTTTCAATTAATCATTGAGGGTATGGAGGATCCTGAGCTCTAAAAGTTGAGTCAGCTATCACAGGTGCACCAGCCCTGCTCGAGTTGTCTTACATAGAAACAACAGTATTTCCTGAGTTGGCTGCTATAGGTGTAACAACAATTTTTGTATCGGTTGTTACATGTGTAACAGCTATTTCGGAATCGACTATATCCATTCTATGTGACTCACATTCTTCCTTGGTAATGATGGGAGTATGATTTGGTATGATTACTTTTCCCAATCAAATTTGAACCTCATTAAGCCCAATACGAGTGATAAGATAAGTCTGGAAAGTAACTGGGGCATCTATGCTCTGAGCTTCCTTATTATTCGGATTGGGGTTAGGTTGCATAGGTAATTGGGGTCGGATAGGAGGTGAAGGAGTTTGAAGAGGAGGAAATTGTAATTTTTGTTGCATTGGTAGTGCAGAGGGTGATGGACCTTGGCCATTACCTCTCCAATTATGACTCCAAGGATAAGATTTTGATGGAGGATATTACATTGGTGGAGGGGAAGGCCACTGGTTCCAAGGTGAAGGAAATTGTGTTGAGGAAAGAGTAGGATATGGCCATGGAAATTGCTGACCATTATAAACATTATTACAAGTATTAAAAGAGGAAAAATATTGAGGCATACATGTAGGTCATGGCTGCCATGGTATCTTTGATCCGATAAAGTAGGAAGACTGGACATCCTCGCTTGATTCCTTAAGCATTGCTTTCAGTCTGGGTAGTTCTTGGCATTGACCAATGGAATGTGCAAACTCACAAATGTTTCACAAGCTAGCACTATTCAGTCCACATTCCCTTTCTAAATGTTTCTTTTTGCACCGAGGAAAGAATATTGCCAAAGCTTCTTCTGCTTCTACTTGTGCTTTCTTGACTTGTATCATGGTGATTTGGGTAGAGAGAGTACTGAGGAGGTCAATTTTAAAATCCTAAAATTGTTGGAATTATGTTGTAATATGTTGTCCTTGATGGAAAACTACTTGATGAAGTTTTCCTTGATGGAAACTTAGAAAACCTATTTGTTAAAGATGTATAAATGATATTTCTACAGGTCAATTCAGATTTGACAGAGAAAGGAATTCCAGTAAGTGCCAGAGAAATGAAAACAGTAATATTTCACAATGTATACGCAGGTTTGATGAAGGAAACCCGGGTACATACGAAGGTTTGTATACATGCAACCTGTGTATACATATAGAATTAGTATATACGCAGTTTTGATGAAGATAAGTCGTGTATATACGCGAGTACGAAGAAGCTAAGTCGTGTATGCCTTTTGCACTCTAAAATTGTGATACCATGGGGCATTACCATGGTTTTAGGCCCACAGTAATGAGCGTTGTGTAATAAATTTGATTATGTCCAAGAATACCATTAGCACTTATTGCAGTTTTGGCTCATGGTATTGGTAAAGGCTAAAACTATATAATGAGAAGAAGGTCATAGTGCAAGGGGTGTGCATGTGTTTGGGTATTGAATGAATACTTCACTCTGAAGTATATCTGCATGGAATGGGCTACAGTTTATTGATAGATTTGAAATAATAATGCACCCATGAATAAAATGGTGGATCAGGATCTCTAGACCTGAAATGACTATGTATTTGCTAGATCTGTTTATGAAATTTTTAGATCTGTGATATAGCAAATGTTTTCTGAAGTGAAGGGTAAGATCTGAGCTGATTATTTATTCTGAAGAGTTGCGCAGTCCTAAAATAGTTGCAGATCTATATGCAGGTTCATCTCTGTAAAAGCGCGTATATATGCAAGTTCAGTTAAGCAAAAGCGCGTATGGGATCTAGGGTTTTGCTGAAGTATGCGGAAGGAAATTTCTGATCTGTTTTCTTCTATTACTGTTGTCTGTCAATGATGTCTTCATATAGATCTGGGTTGTTTGAATATTGATTATGCTACTAGTTGATTATGATTAAAGATCAGTGGCTGGTTGGTTGATTGATGACTAAGAGAATTATTTGATACAGTTATGATTTTCAGTTTGATGTATTTTCTTTGAGCTTAAATGTGTGGAGTGGTTCCAGTCTAAAAATCTAATGAAAAGAGGCCTACAATTTGTGTTTTGTTGAAGTTGTTTGGATCCAGTGTGAAAATTTATGAAACGTGATCCGCGGTGGTGCTGAGGGTCGAAGCCTTCAACAAGGTAGTCATAGCTCCCTTCCAGTGGTTTCTGGTAAACATGATTATCAGGTAGTAGCTCCCTTCTAGGAGTGGTTGGTAAACGAGAAGCAAGGGTTGTATCTCCCTTCTAGTGGTAGTTGGTTAACGAGATCAGGGGGTTGGAGCTCCCTTCCAGTATTAGTTGGAGAACAAGAGAAGGTGGTAGCCTTCTGCAGGTGGGTGTCTGCGTGCTAGTATGATTCTGCACCAGTACAAGATCGTAAGCAGTTTTATTTATAATAAATATCGAAGACAGATACACCAACAACGGTGGTTTTCTCCTGAATTGGGTTTCCACCTTGAATCCTGGTGTTCATGTGTATTGATTATGTGTGATGATTTATTATGTTCTTACTGCACATGATTAATGCTTACTAAACATCATGAATGAATGATGCACTAAGTAAATAATTATCTGCATAATAAGATCTCTGGACATATGCAAGTTTGCTTAAACATAGCTACGTGTATATGCTAGTTGGGTTCATTAAAGTCACGTATAGAAATCAGTAAAGAAAAAAGTAAAAGTTTACAGAGTTATGAATACTGATCCCCGCACCCCCCCCCCCCCCCCCTCCCTCAATATTTTTCCCAAAAATTGGTATAAGGGAAGGTTCTTCTATAGAAGCTTGATCGCTTGAAGGAGATCCATCTCAATGGGAAGAAAGCAAAAGAAGAAGGCTACTCAAAGGAAGAAGATATCTCGGAAAATGTATGTAGAAGAAAATGAAAAAGATGAAGCAGGTATTGATTATTGTTCTTGTGATTCACTTCCTTGTGCATGCAATGTTGAAGATAGTGAATACAAAATTAAAAGTAATGTTATGGATCTAGAAGCAAAAAATTGCTAATCTCAAGAATGATGTTGAAGATCAACAGATTCTATATAATGAAATGGAATGTATCTTCAAAGATATGATTTCCAGATTGAATGAACAGTTACAAGAAATAAATTCAATTGAGAAAATAAACAAAAAACAGATAGATCAATGTCAAAAGCTGTAGAATGAAATAATCAATCATAGTGAAGGACTTGAAGCAGAATTCATCTCTCTCAAATCAGATCTGGAAAAATCAAATAAGAAGAATGAATAACTTCTACAAACATTTGAAGAACAAGAAAATGGGTTGAAAGAAGTGATTCTAAAATTGAATGAAAAAGTAGAAGAAGGAAGAACGGTCGAAGAAAGTATGAAGAAGCAATGCCAAAGATTGGAGGTTGAGGTAAAGATTTTAAAAGGTAAATTAGAATAAAAGGATATACACTTGAGGTTTCAAGATAATAGTAATATTCTGGATAATATTCTTAGTAATCAAAGTTCTCCTTCCATTAAATTTGGTCTTATTTTTCATGAAACTGTTAAAGGAGAATCTAGTTCACAAGAAAGTGATAAAGATTCAAAGGATTTCAATGCAAAACCTAAAGTGTTTAAAGAAACAAAAGGTCAATCGACAATCATGAATTCTCAAAGGAAATCATTCGCACCTAACTATAGAAGTATCAATCGATTTTCTCCTTTGATCAATAATGTTGAATGCTTTGTATGTCATAATTATGGACATGTTTCAGCCAATTACAGAAGCAGGTTGTTTCAGTCGCAGACAAATAGACTCTACACAGAAAGGTCAACAAATCCTAGGTACTATGGTTTCTTTAAGGGTTGTTTTTTTTCATGCAACAAATTTGGACATAAAACTATCGATTACAATAGAAGGAACATGAGGAAAACTTATTATGATACCTTTTCTCCATTTTTTGGTCACATAAGATGTTATTCTTGCAACAAGTTTGGGCATGTAGAAAAGGAATGCAGGAATAGATCAATGAATCAACAAAGAGAGCATGAAAGTCAAACAAATGATATTATAAGACCAAAGAAAGTTGGATCCACCAACTGTAATGTTGACAAGCATAAAGAAGAAGAGGTAAGATGTGGTCTTTCTCTTTGTGCAATCAAATATAAGGATGAATGGTACGTCGATAGCGGATGTTCTCATCATATGAATAGTGATAAGAGTAAGATGGAGTCTCTCAAGAAAAATCAAGATGGTAAGGTTATTCTTTCAAATGATGCTCCAAAAAATATTTTGGGAAAAGGTAGAGCCATAATTAACAAAAATAGAAGGGCAGTTGATACCTTATTAGTTCAAGGCCTAAAACAAAACTTATTAAGTGTAGGTCAAATGGCTGATAAAGGAAATATAATTATGTTCACTTCAACCAAATGCAAGGTTATGGATGAAGAAACTGGAGAAGTCATAGCAAGGGGATACAGAAATGCCGATAAATTATATCTGTTTAAATATCTGACATGTCGTCGGTGTGAGTAGGATTCAGACTCATACTGAAAGAATAAAATGCTGATTACATTCCATCATTCTTGAAAGAAAGCCCACGTGGTGTAGAACAGTCGGTGATGGGGTGCACTGTTAAGGCACTCCGTTCTGTAAGGTCACCGGTTCGAAACCCGTGGGTGGCATGGGAGGAGAAAAAATGGAAAAAAATTAGGATTAGTCTGAACAAGAAAAAAAAAAAAAAATCATTCTTGAAAGAATAATATCATCAAATTCAATGTATAAAGGATGGTTTGGTAATTATGATTATTTATATTTCTCGTAGTGCATCTGATGTGACAACAAAAGACAGGTACAGAATGTATAAGTCTAAGGGGAGATGGAGTTGTGAAATTTTTTGTATTTCACTTTTTTTATGTTGGTTTCATAAACTAATGTCGCATATACACATGATTTCCATTCGATATAGTTGCGTATTCTTTTCTCTGGTATAAAAATAGCGAGTCAGTCTTAAGAACTAATCTAGGAGGATCTTGTTTAGTGCAGATCGGTAGAGAGATCCAGTCAGCTCCAGAAGACTAATGTTCGGATCAGTCTTCATATCGTCATTTTTGCCAGTGAAAAGGTCCTTCAGTTATTATGGTCGTCATATGTTTCAAATTTTTTTTGAGAAGGTTTAAAAGGGGTTCTAAACTACCTATGGAGAAATACCTTATAAATGTAAATCTAAAGCCCTAAACATCTAAATCCTATATAAAACCTAAGTTTAAACCTAAAAAAATAAGCGCAAACTTATTTGATGACTTAAACCCTTTACAAACCTTATTATAGAACAAAACCTAAGAAATGAGGTTCGGGTATATATATAAAACTTTATATTAAAGTTTAAAAACCCACCACAGTCCTAACCGCCAACCTTAAACTGTGTCGGAGCTGCATGTAAAGACATGTGAATGAGTTTTTATTAGACCATGGCGGATTCAAAGGTTTATAGTTGTAAAGCCATGTGGACTAAAACCACGACGGAGAATATAATGTGAACAACTCTTAAAACTGAGGCGGATAAGGACCTAACCGTAACTATCGGGATCATGTGAACAGGTGTTACAGTTTGTGTAGCCGGAACCGCCGGAGATGACCAAAACCGTTGGGATGATCCTTGATCACATGTCTCTGACATTCTATCCTCCGCGCGGTAATGTTCACCATCAGGTTTTGCGTTTATTATAAAGTTTATAAATCATTTTTTGTAATTAATATTGCGCTAAGGTCAACTAAGGTTTATCACCTAGTTACTAGGTATTAATTATGGAGATATAATTCAAGACCTTAATCACCAAAATTGCTCTAAAAAATTCTTAATTTGGCTATCAATGGTTCGAGTTCAACATTATTTAAGCCATGACATCTTTTCCATGAAGGACATTGAGACATTGAGTGTATTTGAGTTCAGTTTCATAAGGATAGAGGCAGTTTGTTTTTCATAATATATCCACCGCCCGAAGGCATAATTGAGCGCAGAGACAGGCATTGGAAAGCTGAGAGAGAGGGATTTTTGTTGTCAGTGACCAGAAGTTCCTACGAGCATGATCATTCTAGTGTTTTTTCTATGTAAATACTTCCTCGAATCAATCCTAATAAAGCAGATGCCCACTTGAAAGTGGACCCGGAGATGTAGTCCACCAGGGGAGAACTCTGTAATCAACTGTTTGCTTCTTCTTCTCTCTATTTTATGTTGTATTTTAATCGTTTATTTTTTGTTGTTTTATGTCATATTTCACTTTGAATTTCTCTTTAGTTAACAATCAATCTTAATGACAAACTAATAAAATTACCTTGGCACTTAATCGATCAATTTTAGATCATTTTGGTATTAGAGCAGGTGGTGCTTTGTAGTTTGTTTTAAAGCCGATGTTAACCATGTTGGGATTGCCACATGGAAAAGGTGAGCTAGAGGAATTCGATCTAGAGATTGGAAAGCGAAAATTTAGTCATCAATCAACGATATCAGGGACTAAGAACGTTGAGATTCCTAAAGCTCCTGAATCGAAACCCATGGATGAGAATCAAATCCATCAAATTTTTTTAAACATGTAGCAGATGCTTGCAGAATTATATGAAGGTAAGAATTTGAGAGATCCGACCTCATCTTCAAAGGCATCAAAGAAGGATAAGGGTAAAGGCAAGGCAAATAAATATCCTTCTCCTACATCATCTCCATCATCTTCTTCTTCTTCTACTTCTAGTTCTAAATCAGACAAAGAAAAGAAACCTCAAAGTCAACTTTTGAAACTTTATGTTAAGTTTGAATTACCTGTGTACGATGGTGAAATGAACCTTGAGAAACTAGATAATTGGGTAAAATAGTTAGAATTCTATTGTCGTATTCAAAATATTACTGATGATAAGACAAAGATCCAATTAGCTACTCTTAGAATGGGGGGTACTTCTTTGATCTAATGGGAAAGTAAGACACAGATAGATTTAAAGTGTAAAGGAAAAGTTATCATCTCATGGACTAAGTTTTTAAAATCTCTAAAGAAACAATTCTATCCGTTGGGTTACACACAACAAGTTGTTATTGATTGGTAGCGCTTGCGACAAGGTAAGGGACAGAATGTTCAAAAGTTCACTCGGGAATTCAGAAAGAAAGCGTTAGCACTTGGTATTCCTTTGGACACACAGGAAACTTTGTTGAAGTATATTGGCAGTTTACATTCATAGTTATGGCATACATTATTAATGTTCAAACCTAATTATTTTGATGAAATTTGTGTTCAAACTATTCATGTCGAATCAGGTGGTAGACCTTTCAAGTTTACACCAAAGACATCCAAGTAGATGAAATTGAAGACAACAAAATGAAGGGCAAGTCAAAGGGAAAGAAGACTACCACATATCAGAAGGAAGATGAAAGACCTACCTGTACACATTGCCAAAGGACCGACCATGATGAAGCTAGGTGTTGGAAACTTCATCCGAAACTCAAGCCAAAGAAGTTCCAAATGAAGAAGGGTGAAAATAAGGCTTAAATAGAAATCAAACAAGGCTTGGACTTGGGATCCGATTCAAGTGATGAAGGCAAAATAAATGTTATGGTTACAACAGGTAAAAATTTTGAAGCTAGTACTTCTGCTTCTTCAAACATCAAACAATTGAATGAAGATAAAAGAGTCGAGTTATTTCATATAAGGGTAACTTCAAAACATACAAAGATAGATACATTGTTCGATACGGGATCACAAGAAAATTTTATTTATGAATCATTGGTTAAAAAATTTGGTTTGAAAACACATAATCATCCAAAACCATATCCTTTAGGCTGGTTAAAGGAACAAACTCAAATTAATGTTACCAAACAATGTCGATTAAAATTTTCAATCACAGCTAACTATATTGACTACGTGGAGCTAGATGTGATACCGTTAGACATATGTGGAATTGTTTTAGGAAGCCCTTATCTCTATGATCGTGATGCAGTATTTTATAGGAAAGAGCATATGTATCATCTCAAGAAATATGGGATTAAATACATCGTTCGGGCACATAAAAAAAAATCACTTGAATTTAATTCATTCTAATCAGATGAAGCACTTAATAAGTTCAAGTAAGAGATACATACTCATGTCGATAAAAGAGCAACATAAGGATCTTAATGATGCTTGTACAGGTTTTTAATTTCAGTATGAAGGTAATTTGGTTCAAAAGGTAGATTCATTTCAAGATCTAGTTAAATAACCAAAACATCTGCTTTATAAACAAGAAATACAACATGAGAAACATTTGATGTCTATTGCCCCTCTTCCTAATCCTGGAATGTATCCCAAGTCAGTTATAGAGCACGAAGAAAGAAAACAACGATTCCAAGGGATGGTTGGAAAAGTCTCCATGCAACTAAGTTCATCTCCATGTGGTTTACCCATAATTTTGGTTCCTAAGCAAAATGAGATATGGGGAATGTGTGTCGATTTTAAATTTTTGTATTCATTTAAGAAAATAAAATTCATAGCATTATTAGATCATCAACAAACATTTCAAGATAAAACAGATGATAGTGGCTATGAAATGGAAACAGTAATTCACATAGATCATCAACAGCTTCAATAACTTCAGTCACATATAAGTTGCAACAATCTCGCCACTACATATGGATGGGATTTCCTAGGCAAATTCACTTATTAATTAATGACAAGAAAGGTGTAACAAATAAAGTAGTTGATATGCTATCTAGACTGTCTTTGAATGCTTCAGTATTACTGCATAATAGTTCATTGAAACATGAAATTTATGTAGAACAATATAGTACTGATGACAATTTCGAAGATATTTATGAATCACTAAATCCTGATACTCAGATAGAAAATTTCAATTATCATATTCATGACAGATTATTATATCATCTCGGTAAGTTGTTCATGCTGTAGACAGAAAGAGTGCAGGTTATTAGGGAATTTAATCCTTCTCGGATTGCATGAAATTTTGGCGTAATCAAGACTATGGCGAAAATTCAAAGGTATTGTTACTGGCCTCATATGTATGAAACAATTGTGAATTACATTAAGGGATGTGTAATGTGTTCGACAAGAAATCGAAAGATTGGTTTGCACATGCCACTTCCAGTTCCTTTGCAACCATGGGATAGCATGGATTTCATTGAAGGACAGACATAAATTGTGAATAGGACCAAGATACATATTCTTCAAGTTAATTTCAGTAAACATCCTAAGTTGTGGGATGAAACTTTACCTTATGTGCATCATGCTTACAATCAAGCCTTACATTCTTCTCTAAATACGCCACGACAAGCATTGAGTCACATCCAAGTACAAATTGCACCATGACAAGCATCAAGTCGATCATCATTTTCAAGTCGGCGATCAGGTATGGTTGTATAACAGCAAAGTTAGGTTGAAAGGAGAAGGTAAGAAACTGAAATCTATCAATTATGGTCCTTTCAATATTGTTGAGGGTATTGGTAATAATGCATTTCGATTAGATTTACCGCCTTACATGCATATTTACTCAGTTTTGAATGTTGAAAATCTAAATTTGTATGAACCTATGATGATTATTGATCCTCAAGATGATACACAGATCCCTTCTATTGACAATTTATGACCTGAGTACATGACAAAGTTGCAGGAAGATACCATCTTGGACAGAAGAGTTTGTACTTCCAGGCGAGGAGATGTGGAATATCTTTGAGTGGGACTCAAGGCCATGAATCCGGCTAAGGAAAAATGGATAGAGATTGAAAAACTGAGGGAGTTGTATCCTCACTTATCATCTGCTTAAAATCAAACTTTTGTGGTCCAAAAGCTTTCAAGTGGAGAGGATTGATCCAGGAGGATCTTGTTCAGTGCAGATCGATAGAGAGGTCTAGTCAGCTCCAGAAGACCAATGTCTGGTTCAGTCTTCATATCGTCAGTTTCGCCAGTGAAAAATGTCCTTTAGTTTTTATGGTCGTCATATGTTTCAAATTTGTGTTGAGAAGGTGTAAAAGGGGTTCTAAACTACCTATGATGAAATACCTTATAAATGTAAATATAAAGCCCCAAACATCTAAATCCTATATAAAACATGAGTCTAAACCTAAAAACCTAAGCGTAAATTTATTTGATGAGTTAAACCCTTTAAAAACCTTATTATAGAACAAAACCTAAGAAACAAGGTTTGGGTCTATATATAAAACTTTATATTAAAGTTTAAAAACCCACCACAGTCCTAACCGCCAACCTTAAACCGTGTCGAAGCTACGTGTAAAGACATGTGAATGAGTTTTTTTTAGACCGAGGTAGATTCAAAGGTTTACAGTTGTAAATCCATGTGGACTAAAACTACGACAGATAATATAATGTGAGAAAATCTTAAAACTGTCGCAGATAAGGGCCTAATCATAACTATCGGGATCATGTGAACAGGTGTTACAGTTTGTGTAGCCAGAACTGCCGGAGATGACCAAAACCATCGGGATGATCCCTGATCACATGTCTCTAACAGTCTATCCTCTGTGCGGTAATGATGACTGTCAGGATTAGCATTTATTATAAATTTTATAAATGGGTTTTTGTAATTAATATTGCGGTAAGTTCAACTAAGGTTTATCACCTAGTTACTAGGTATTAATTATGGAGATAGAATTCGAGACCTTAATCACCAAAATTTTTCAACCAAATGCCTAATTTGGCTATCAATGATTCGAGTTCAACATTATTTAAGCCATGACATCTTTTCCATGAAGGATATTGAGACATTGAGTGTATTTGAGTTTAGTTTCAGAAGGATAAAGGCAGTTTTGTTTTCAGCATTACTCCACCGTCCGAAGGCGGAATTGAGCGCAGAGATAGGCATTGGTGATCCTGATTTATGCAGGAACGCAACATAATAAACACATAACCATAAATACAAAGATGTAGTAGAAATAACACTTCATTTCATTAATATCAAAGAACTGAAATTTGCTTACAGATGGATTGGAAATAAAACTAGCTAGGGCGCTGATAGCTATCTCTGAGAAGAGATGTGGCAGCTACAGGCCTCTGAACTGAGTTAAAATGAGGCTCAATGGCCTATTTATTATTTAGAAACAATGGGAAATCCTAAACAGCCAAAACCCTAACCCTAGGAGATGAAGCGCCAAAACTATGGGCCCCGTTTGGGTAAATTGGTGTTTCAACTTCCCAGGGGCATAACTTTGGCATATGATATCTATTTGACGCGTACCATACCTCATTAGAAAGATCTATTTGAGGACTACAAATTTTGAATGAGAAACATCGGTCCATGGACCCATGTTGCTCTCTGTTTTCCCAAAAAATGTCGTTTAGGGCCTCAAAACGGCTCCGGAAGTTCAGGGCCCGAAAAACTGCTAAAAATAGTAAGTTGTGGCGAAACTGAAAAACTGAAAGAGACAATGGTGGCGCCCCAAGTGGAATAGGCTGGTGACCACCAATATCCACCTAGATCATTCCTCCCCCCTTAGGAAGCAATGGTCCCCATTGCATTAAGTTCCTCCATGAGATGAGGAAATTTCTGCTAAACTTGGTCCCTGGTGAACCACTTTCCTTGGTGCAGGAGTTGGCCAGCTTTGACAACCCGATGTTGGATCTTCTGTTGGCGAGTGTTCTTGATTTGCATGTCCATGATACAATCTATGGTGGCCTGTTCCATGTAACCTGGGTTTAACTCTGTTGGTGTGAGTTGTTCTGCAATGTCCGAGGTGTCCAGTAGAGGTGGGAAGTAAGGATGAAGGCGATCCACATTGAAGACTGGGTGCAGAACAACGAATGGTGGAATACTGAGCTCAAATTCATTGTCCCCTACAACCTTAGTGATGGTGTATGGCCTGCATCAGAGCAGGCAAAGCTTGCGGTGGGGTCCAGTGAGGCGCTCCTTCTGAAAATGTAGCCATACTTTGTCACCTACCAAGAAGTTGTGTGGCACCCGGTGTTGATCATGGCATTTCTTGTACTTAGCATTGGCTCTGTCCAATATATCATGAACCTGTTGGCGGATGTGTTAAATGCGCTCGATGAAGCTACTTGCTTTGTTAACTTCAGACTGGACATGAGTTGAATTGGCCTGAGCAGCAGCAAATGGCATGGCTACGTCAATGAGACATAGTGGCTGGAATCCCAAGCCCACCTGAAAGGGGCTATGGCTGATTGAACTATGGAGAGCCCGATTATAACTATGTTGTACATAGGGGAGGCTCTCATCCCATGTGCGTGGTTTCTTTGAATTGTACATGCGCAGAATGTGTACAATCATTCTATTGACGACCTCTGTCTGGCCATCTGTTTGGGGATGGAAAGCTGTGGACTTGGTGAGCTTGGTATCCAACATTGACCAGAGGCTGCACCAAAATGTGTTGAGGAACTTGCTATCCTGATCTGATATGATAGACTGTGAGATCCCAAACTGCACCCACACTCATTCAAAGAAGAGTTTAGCAGTGGCTTCTGATGTGATATTCTTCTTACAGGCCGCCATAATGGCCATCTTCGAGAATCTGTCGATGACCACAAAAACACAGTCATTTCCCTGCTTAGTAGAAGGCAGGCCCGACATTTAATCCATGGAAATGGATTCCCAAGGTCGATTAGGGGTAGGTAGTGGAGTATATAGGCCTTGCTTCTTGATGGTCAGTTTGGCAATGGCACAAGCAGTGCAGGATCTGATGTGCTTCTCGACATCCTTTCGAAGGTTCGGCCAATAGAAATACTTCTGCAAGATTGTGACTGTTTTCTCAACCCCAAAATTCCCAGCGACACGACTGTAGTGTGCTTCCCATATCATCTTGGCATGCTCACTTGAAGGAACACAAAGGTGTCCCAGGTGACATAAAAGTGCATCTTGGAGGTGAAAATTTGGAACTTGCGTACCCCCCAAGAGTATCTTGTAACTGTGGCTGAATTCTGGGTCACTCTCATAGAGAAGCGGCCAATCAGAAGTCTCGTGCCCACAAGAGTTGAGCACGGTGGTGAGCGCCACGATCAGTGGTCGGCTAAGGAAGTCTGCAACATTATTGGTGCTACCCTTCTTGTACTTGATGTTCAAATGAAACTGTTGTGGATATGTGGACCACTTCTGATGGAAATCATTCTGCAACTTCCCTTATGTTTGTATGAACTGCAGGGGCCAGTGGTCTGTGTGGATGATTATTTTCTTCCCCAAAATGTAATGCTTCCAATGTCGACAAGATTGCACAATGGAATACATTTCTTTGTCATAAGTGGGATACTTCCGAACTGTGTCAAACAATGTCTCACTGTGATATGCCACTGGATGTCCCTGTTGAGTAAGAACTGCCCCAATAGCATAGTCAGAGGCATCTATCTCGATCTCAAATCGTTGTTGCAAGTCTGGTAAAGTGAGCACTGGGGCAGAACAGAGGCGATTTTTCAATTCTATGAACGCCTTCTGTTGAGGTTCCGACCAAAAGAATTTTTCTCTCGCTCCTCCCTTGGTGACTTGACTCAAAGGCCAAGTGATATGAGAGAATCCCAACACAAACCTCTGGTAGAAATTAGCAAGACCCAGAAAGCTGCGAAGCTTTGTTATAGTGGTTGGGGCTGGCCAATCCCGAATGACTTGGATCTTGGTTGGATCCACATGCACCCCCCTTTCATTAATAATGTATCCCCGATATTGAACCTGGGTCATGCCAGAAATGCACTTCTCCAAATTGGCACACAACTAGTGTTGCCACAGTGTTTGGAGGACTTGTCGGATGTGGTGAAGGTGCTCTTCCCAAGTTTGGCTGAAGATCAGAATGTCATCCAAGTACACCACTGCAAATGAGTTGGTGAATGGCCACAAGATGTCATCCATCATCCTCATGAAGGTTGCGGGAGCATTCGTCAACCCAAAAGGCATGACCAGCCATTCGAAAAGGCCTTCCTTGGCTTTGAAGGCAGTCTTCCACACATCGGAGGGTTCAATTGGTACCTGGTGATACCCAGACTTCAAGTTGATCTTGCTAAAATATTTTTCACCTTTGAGTTGGTCCAAAATTTCATCAATCCATGGGATCAGGTACCTATTCCAGACAGTGATCTTGTTTAGCGCCCGATAGTCAATACAAAGTCTCCATGTCCCATCCTTCTTCTGTACTAACACGATCGAGCTCCCACAGGGTGATGAACTTGGTCGGATGTGACCTTTCTGCAGTAGCTCCTAAATCTACCTCTTGATTTCATCATTCTCCAAAACAAAGTGTCGATAGATTGGTTCATTGGGTAGCAGCGCACCTAGGGTCAGAGCAATCAGGTGCTTGACCTGACAGTGCAGAGGAACCCTTGTTGGTGAGGTGAAGATGTCCACATATTCCTCTACAACCTTATCCATTTTTTGTTGTCGTGTAGAGGAGCCCTTTTCCGGGAGGTCGGGCGTCTTCTTCTTGCCCCCGCGCATCATCGGTGAAAAAAACGAATTTCCCGGTTTAAATGAGCTCACCGCATTTTTTTGGCAGAACTAAAGAGATAGCTAAGAGAGGTGGTACCCTCAGGTATCCTCTACAAATTATTTCCCAAAGTAAAAATAATAGCGCAAGGTCAGGACACATACATAGCATGTCACTTCCACAAGTATGGTTGGCTTAATAATACATCACAAACATCAAGAGGATCAGTGTCACATAATAACTCATCTGTGAAGGGATTGCTGTTATAGGGAAGGCAACACTATTGGTTAATGTAGAGATCTGGTCCTTGGTGAAGCCACCCGATGGTGTATGATTGTGGGTGTTTTGTGGTCGGCAAGCCCAACCACTTCACGACCTCTGCTGAAATGAGGTTCTTTTGGCTCCCACTGTCGACAATGAACTATAGTGGGGAACCCTTTACCCACATCTGGGAGTGGAAGAGACGTTCCTCCTCCTCCGGATCTTCTAGTTCCTCCTTCTGGATCTTTGTAGTGGCAACAACGGCATTGGGCTCCACATCAATAATCTATTTCCCTTTATCATTCCCCTTGTCAGGTTCTGATTCAGAGTTAAAGCATGCATCTGACTCAGAAGCCCTCATCTCGGCCACCAACGACTACTTGGCCCGACACTCACTTGTGTTATGAGTGGAGCTCTTATGGAACTCACACCACTTCCCCGTGTCCTTCTTTGGCTTTGCAGTGTTGTTATTTGCTTGTGGCTTTGACAAGTTGTCTTGAGCTGCCATGCCTTGGCTCTGTCCTTTGTTCTGCGGTTTGGGAGCACCTTTCCCTTGCTTTTGATTCACATTTCCAAAGTCTCGCTTCTTCTGTTTGAATTTATGCTCAATCTTGGCAGCATACCGGTATGTTGTACCAAGCGAGGAGATGTCGAGGAACTCCATTTCCTCCTAAATGTATCTATGTAGAAAACTGCGATACTTTAACACCAAATGTTTCTCTGAATCTTTGATACCCAACTTGGTGTGCAGGGTATGGAACAGATTCGTCAACTCATGCACATCTTGATCCCTTTGTTGTCGCAGCGTGGTCCATTGTATGTACTTGTCTTCATAGCTCCCCACGGGATAGTATTGTTCCTTGATGGCATCTCGGAAAGAATTTCAAGTGGGTATGCCTAAGAACAGAGAGGGTTTTGTCTCATCCTTTTTCTCACAGTAGGTTTCCCACTAGTCCTTGACATGGGAGGTAGCTTTGAGGAGTGCAAAAATAATCTTCTCCTAGTCGAAAAAGTCATGAACTGAGAAATATCCTTCTAATAGATTCAACCATCTATCTATGGAATTTGCATCTATTTGACCCTCAAATATGGGAATGTCAAAGTTTACTTGTACCCTAAAGGGAGTCGCGCCTCCAGAGTGGTTGTCGGATGCAGATGCGCCGCCGATGGGCAGTCATTGAAGGATCTGGGCAAAGTTATCCATCATCAAGTTCCTTTGCTTTTCGAGGGCCTCCTCAAGAAATATTTTAATAGGATCTCCTGATCCCTCATCTTTCTTTTCATCCCCCATGGGCGTCCGTCGGGGATTGCGAGGCTGAACTTGCAAAGGTTCCACCAGATTGAGCCCTAACTCTTTATACCCCGACCTCGTTGGGGACATGCAAAGAAGGATCAAGAAAAAGCAGACCGCTCTGATACAACTGATCCAGATTTATGCAGGAACTCAATAGAATAAACACATAACCATAAATACAGAGATGCAGTGGAAATAACACTTCATTTCATTAATATCAAAGAACTGAAATTTGCTTACAAACAGAATGGAAATAAAACTGGCTAGGGCACTGGTAGCTATCTATGAGAAGAGATGTGGTGGATACAGGCCTCTGAATTGAGTTTCAATGAGGCTCGAAAGCCTATTTATTATTTATAAACAATGGGAAATCCTAAATAGCCAAAACCCTAACCCTAGGAGATGAAGCGCCAAAACTATGGGCCCCGTTTGGGTAAATTGGTGTTTCAACTTCCCAAGGGCGTAACTTTGGCATACGATCTTCGTTTGACGCGTACCATACCTTGTTAGAAAGATCTATATGAGGACTAAAAAATTTTAACGAGCAACAGTAGTCCATGGACCTATGTTGCTCTTCATTTTCCCAAAAAACATCGTGTAGGGCCTCAAAACGACTCCAGAAATTCAGGACCCAAAAAACTGCTAAAAATAGTAAGTTCCGCTGAAACTGAAAAACTGAAAGAGACAATGGTGGCGCCCCAAGTGGAATAGGTGGGTGACCACCAATATCCACCTGGATCAGTTAGAAAGTTGAGAGAGTGTGTTTTCTGTTGATAGTGACCAAAAGTGCCTACGAGCATGATCATTCTAGTGTTTTTTCTATGTAAATACTTTCTCGAATCAATCTTAATAAAGAGAACCCGGAGATGTAGTCCACCAGGGATGAACTCCGTAATCAACTATTTGCTTCTTCTTATCTCTGTTTTATGATGTATTTTAATCATTTATTTTCTGTTGGTTTATGTCATCTTTCGCTTTGAATTTCTCTTCATTTAACAATCAATCTTAATGACAAACTAATCAAACTACCTCAGCACTTAATCGATCACTTTCAGATCAAGAACATATTCTAATATTTTGTTATTAGTTATGATTTAATTTTCTTGGTCGGATGTTGATGGTTACAGTCTGCTGATATGATGAAGGATTTGATATGGCAGTCTTGAATATGAACAGGAAGCACAGGTTCAGGGGGAGAATTAGCCTAACTACTAATGTTGCATTGTTGGCGTTGTGTTTGCTTATTCTTTAATTCTTGTGATGCGCGTGTTCGAATGAAAATGTCATTATACATGGAATCTTGCTTATGATGAGATTATGGATGAACCCTGATTGCTTTTTGTAGAATATTATCTTTATTTTCTCATGTGGATTTGATGCAAGTCTAATGATTCAGATATGAGGACAGAACATGCAGATTTTGTTATTGATGACTTTTGTCATGAATGAGGCCTATTGTACTTGATTCCTACACATGTTACATTGTGATTATGATAAATATAAAACATGAAAACCTTAGTGATAGCAGATCACATGGATGATTGGTTGATACATATTGATTATTGATGAAGTAGTTCTGGTATGATAATTATTCTTGGCAATAATATGATGTTGCTGCAAATATCCTGAAGACTTGGTTATTGATGTGCTTATGCTACAAATTTTGGATGATACTTGAAGACATGGCTACATTGTCTTATCTTTCTTCTTTCACATATTGTTGATACAATTCTATGGTGTTTTCTCATGCTAGGTGATGCCTCACTACTCTATCCTATGTCAGGATGATTCCCACATATGTTTCTGCAAAGGGGAAATCACAAGTCCACCTTGATGAAGAAAAGAGATTGAGTTGGTAGCTGATTTCTACAGGAAGATATTATGATGATGAAATTGTAGACCTGGTCACAGGATGATGATATTGAACTTTCCACATGTTTTTGATTGACAGACATGGTTTGGTGTTGACTGGTACAACTGCGATTATGGTTTTCAAAATTAATTTTCTTATTTAATTATCTACCTTGATGATTTGGTTGTTGAAGGTGTTCAGGATGCTCAAGTTTAGGGGGAGAATTAGCCTTACTGAGAATAATGCATTTTTTGGCATTATGTTGGTTGTTGAATTATGATCTCTCTCTTGAGGTATTTTGGTCTTGGTTATACAAATTCATATCTGTTATTTGATGAAAAGGTCATGTTGAGACCTATGATGTAAAAAATTTATATTCAGTCATGTAAGGACTTGTTCAAATTTGTAAACTCACTTGGTTGGGTAGTTGAAAAAAATATGTAATTCCACTTGGTTGGATCATTGATGTAAGTATGAGTCCTTGGTGATAGGAATGGTCATACTCTGTTGAGTTATAGGATCATGTACTTCATTGAAAAATATGTCTGAAGATTCAGCATGAACTCAGGGGGAGCATGGTAAATTCAATGCACATAAGATCTATGAAGCTCTTCTTTCTACAAGGGAAGAGAAACCTTGTTTTGGTATTGATCTGCCCTTTTCCATTAATTTCAAAGGGGGAGAGTATTTGGTGTTTTAATAATATTTGTGATTGATGTATCTATCAGTTGTGGTGATCAAACACCAACATAGTTGCCATCAAGTCCAAAGGGGGAAATTGTTGCCATTATGTTGTAATATGTTATCCTTGATGGAAACCTACTCGATGAAGTTGTCCTTGATGGAAACTTAGCAAACCTATTTGTTAAAGATGTATAAATGATGTTTCTACAGGTTAGTTCAGATGTGACAGAGAAAGGAATTCTAGTAAGTTCCATACAAATGAAAAAGGTAATATTTCACAATGTATACGCAGATTTGATGAAGGAAACCCATGTACATATGCAGGTTTTTATACAGGCAACCGGTGTATACATCTAGAATTAGTATATACGCATTTTTGATGAAGCAAAGTCACGTATATACGCGAGTATGAAGAAGCCAAGTCGTGTATTCATTTTGCGCTTTAAAATTATGATACCAGGGGGCATTACCATGGTTTTAACCTACAATATTGAGCGTTGTGTCATCTATTTGATTCCGTCCAAGAATACCATCAACACTTGTGTGGTTTTGGCTCATGGTATTGGTAAAGGCTAAAACTATATAAGGAGAAGAAGATCATAGTGCAAGGGGTGTGCATGTGTTTGGGTATTGAATGAATACTTCACTCTGAATTATATCTGCATGGAATGGGCTACAGTTTATTTATAGATCTGAGATAATAATGCACCTATGAATATAATGATGGAGCAGGATATCTAGACGTAAAATGACTATGTATTTTCTAGATCTGTTTATGAAATGTGTAGATTTGTGATCTAGCGAATGTTTTTTGAAGTGAAGGGTAAGATCTGAGCTGATTACTTATTATGAAGTGTTGCACAGTCCTGAAATGGTTGTAGATATATACGCAGGTGCGTCTCTGTAAAAGCGCGTATATATGCAAGTTCAATTAAGCAAAAGCACATATGAGATCTAGAGTTTTGTTGAAGTATGTAGAAGGAAATTTATGATCTGTTTTGTTGTATTACTGTTGTCTGTCAATAATGTCTTCATACGGATCTAGGTTGTTTGAGTACTAATTATGTTGCTACTTGATTATGATTAAAGATCATTGATTGGTTGGTTAATTGATGATTAAGAGAATGATTTGATATGTTTATGAGTTTCA
>JAXQQM020089130.1:0-34582 GCA_034641835.2 Pinus albicaulis | reverse complement strand
ATGGAATAGCAAAGCAAATAAAGGATTGAACAACAATTCTGAAATAGAACAGCAAGTCTAAAATGGAACAGCAATTGAATAACTAAGTCCCGCAGGTTGTAACCAAACTTAATCTATTAACTCAAATGCATTCTTTGCAATCAAATAACATTCTTTCACTCTAAAAGCAATTCACACAAATCACACTAATGGAACAGCAATAACTATTAATGAATTATGGAACAGTACTGATAAATCAGAAACGCGCACAACACGAACGTTTAGTATAACAGCTCTGTAACAAAACAGTAAGAACATGCAATTAACTCTTGAAAGGATTAATAACTTGATGCGGAGTCAACACACGATTCTATCTGTAAAAAACCTCAATGATTCAATCTTTAACAAAGCATGTAATATGAACTTATAAAGCATATCAAATTACCAAATAACAATGATAAACAAACCACACAAAAGTCAAGTCGTAATGGTACAGAAGCAAGTGTCCTTCGGGGCCGGGCCCTTAGCCTCCAAGGATACACCGCTTTAAGTTAATCCAGACGCAGAGATGAAATAATCACCAAGCTTTTATTAATGCATCGGTCAAAAATACATTGAACCAGTTCTCAACGAGACTCAATAATCAAAGTTGATGTTTTACAGAAAATTACATAAAAGCGTATCCTATCTATCAAGCTAACAGTGTTGTCCCTTTATATAAAGGTGATGGCGGAGATGTCCAAGTAACATGATAAATAAAGCAGCGATCCCTCAGGATCGAAGATCCTGAGGGATTCGCCAAACTGTTAATTCTTCATCCTTTCCTTTCTTTGGCGCCGAGCTGGTGTCTTCTCCTTCTTTTCCGAGCCGATTTGCTGTAATCTATTTAGCCTTGTTTGCATTCGGTTCTCGTTCAGAGGGACAGCAGTTATCTCGACTTTGTCCTTTCCTTTGGAACGGAAATTCCTCGTTTTCTCCTTTTCCTGTACAGAAAATAACCATTATCAGTGGCTAAGTCTTGCATATCAATTCTCACATGTTTTGTTATGGTTCCTTATTACTTTCCAAATTCATGATACAAAAAGGTTCACAAATTCTATTAAAAAGCCACTGAAATAGTCATCAAAAGCATACCTGAAAAGTATGTACAATGGTATCAAAAGTATCCCAAGAGTCCAACCTCGTAGAATGCCTCAGAAATTATAACATATAGATCACCTCTAACCCCTTTCCCCACCTCTAGGGGTCTCATTCTCTTTGTGGATCGCCCTCTCTCCTTAATCATGGAACTACAATCTAGGCAAATAACAACTTGCCTCTAAAAAGAGGAAAACTGATCCATTACATGATTTTTTACTTCGAGAGGAATCTTCTAGAAGAGATAAAAACAAGCCAAAATTACATGCCAAACATGAATTTACATCATAAAAACCCGAGAATTCTATCCATAGGCAAAACTGGTCCAAAATAGGCGAAATACTGAGCTGGCAGCTGAAAACTCAAAAAAATCTCTAGGTCGGTCGCTCCTGAACTGCGTGGGTCGCCCATGTTCCAGGCTGATTTTTAGGTAGCTCCCGACATCCAAATTGAGCTCATGATAGCTCGTTGGAAAGCCCTGGATGTCTACTTTCCAACCCAAGTGGAATTTCTGAATTTGGAGTTTATTTGACCCTCTAAAACCTCATTCTCCCAGAGGTACTCCCTACTGGTGCAAAAGCTGGCAGCAAGGTGATTTTCATGGTGTTTTTGAGATTTTTGACCATCCAGATTTCAATGAAATGCTAAGTTGAATTCAGAGGATGCATAATTAACCATGAAAAATCCAAAAATGTAAAAATTTCCTCCAGCAAGTGTCCCAAAAAAATTCGAGCGCATGAGCGCGCGACCCACGTAGCTGCAAAACCTGTTTTTTAGACCAAAAATTTGGAAATGCCAAAATTTTCTCCGAATTTGCCCAAATTCGGAGCGGAGGTCCTCCATCATGTGTCTTTCCCAATCAATGAAGCCTCGGCCAAAATCCGAAGTGGATTAGGCCTTTTCCGCCGTCGAAGTGCCTTGCGCAACCTCGTCTTCATGATCCTCATCCTCGCTTTGCAAACATGCATGCGAGCCCAGTAATGGCCTTTCATGTGGCGAAGCATGTCTTTGTCTCGGTTGGCCTTCGCCAACAGCTTCTCCAGATGTATATTTACCCGCGTGAGTACAAAGATTCGTCACCGGTGTCATGTCACGGCCTCTTTCGATTCCACTGCCCGTCCTCACGGATTTGGGGCGCACTATAAAATGTGAGCTCATCCTCGAGCTGTTTATTGCGCCGCTCCAATAGTTAATCACCGCACCGAGCCTTTCGTAATTGGTCTTTCATTGTCATTCTCGCCCTTTGCTCCCGGGATGACTTCCTCGCCTTCGAGCCAGAGGAGAGCCCATATCAACATCAACGATCACGTGCCATACCTGTCCCGGCCCTCGATGGGCCTCATCATGAAGGGCCTCTTGCCCCCGTCTTGTACCTGATTTCAGACCGGAGAAGAAACAGACCCTTCCACATCACGTGGAGATAATACTCGCTCTGCTGATGGAGTCGGCGAGACCCCTTCCACCCCGGGTGGAGATAATACTCGCCGTGTAGCTGCAAATAAAGCCCTGTGGCCTCGCTGATATGTCACATACGATGGAGCACTGATATGCTCAATCTCAGGAATGTTAGGCTGGTGTGAAGGCTCTCCCGCATCATGAACTGCCTCGGGAGGCGGCTGTGGCGCTGTGAAAAAGTCACGGGAGATGAAATCCTCCCAAGTGATGCCCTGCTGTGTCAACTGATGTAACACTATGATCTTGATCAGAGCGTAATGATATATACTCCCGTACTGCCTGCTGCACAGGGCTCGTCTTCTTCTGCACAAATGTCACCATCCTCTCTATGATGCGGTGTATGAAATACAGAATATTCATCATACGCACCCTTGTGAAGTGCATCAGCAAACGAACATGATATGAGAAAAGACGAGCATACCTGCCGTCACAACTAAAATACTGAATGATGAGCCTCATGAGTGGTGCATACTCATCTCTCAAGAATCTGAATGGAAAAACTCAGTCTGCTCAAGTAAGCCACATATCCAGTTTTAGTGTATGGCTCATAGTGAAATTTCTCTAACTGCTTACCCTTGCTGCATTCCTCGCCTATGTTCGGTATGCCAGTGGCTTGAGCAATAGTCAAAGGTGATACAATGAAATCAACCCCAGCAAGGTTTACCCGATCACCCTGTAACTGAAGAACAAACAGACGTGCTAATTCACGATGAGGTCGGGTTTGTACAACCATCTCACAAAATCTGAAACATGACAAGAACCGAAAACAATCCATAGCTAATGGACATGCCTGCAACCGAGCCAAAGAAGTAGGGTCCTCTCTGCGATGATCACCACTTCTATTTTCTCTGCAGGAACCCCGTGGCACATTACCTTCAGCCACCGAATCACTGCCCCGACCCCCGGCTCATATTCGACTGCCTCCGACATATCTCCGATCAAGTTTTTTGAAAAAGGCAATGTGTACACCGATATGAATGCGTTGAAAGAAAATTAGATGTATGTTTAACTCTCTAACCAATATTCCCATCACAAAAGCACTATCAAGGAATCAAATTATGGATAAAATCTCAAACTTTAAATGGACCGAAAAAGGCACCATCTCTGCTTTGGAATGCAAATGACCCTCCCACCAAATAGAGCAGTGCCACTCAAAAAAGTTTGAACACATCTAGTCAAAGGAGAGCATGACATTAATAGTAATATGGCTGTCTATGTGTAATGACCATAAAGGTTTCAATGAGCCATTTGAAACAAAGACATGAGCATATGTTAACATTGGGTAATGTGACTCATTACAAACATGGGCAATGTGACTCAAAGGGTTTAAATATGGTATAACAAAAGCAATGGTTGCAGTGGTATAATGGGTATGAGAGCAAATTGATTTTGATGTTATATGGAAGGCTGGCCATATCACTGTCTTAAGTAGCAAACACGTTCTTTCCACCATTCATTTTCATTTCAAACCCTGAAAACAATGATATTATGACTGTGGGGTTTTAAATCCTTCATTTGAATATTGGAAACCACCCATGATGCCACAAATGCATTGAAAAATATCAAACAATGGATAGAAACCTGTTTGACGGCAGCTTGAGTCGATTCCAAGCCAAACTGGGCGCTCAAACTAAATTTCCAAAACTCTCAGACCGTGTGGGTCGCGCAGCCTGTGGGTCGCGCAGCCTGTGGGTGGGTCGCTCCAAACCTACACCGTCGACCGACTTACGGTGGGTCGCGTACCCTGTGGCCGCCTCTCAATGTGTCGCGCAGCCCCAAAACTCTGTCCACGCACTTCAAAACTCTGAAATCGGCCCTCCACTTTGCAAACACGAGATGGGAGCTATGAAATTGGTTCAAATGAAATGTTTGGCTTTTATACATGTCACAAATATCTTCACAATCAGATTTTATTTCAAATCTAATTTCAAACCCATATTACAAATGTTTTTGTAATTTTCACTTTTGGCTTTTTCAAATACAAACTTCCTTTGGCTTTTTTGAGGTCGATAATAATGATTTTACTGTCTTCTTGCAGGGATATGACTATCTTGGCTAGAGAAAAGACCAGGGGTCTGCTTTTGACAATGTTTTCATGGGGGAACAATTACAATTTATTACAAAATGATAATGACAAATTTCTAGTTCCAAAACAGAGTTTTGGACTAGAAATATATTTTTTTTTTAAAATGCTGATGATAATAAAAAATAGAAATCACAAGTACTGGACTTTCCTCACCTTGCAGGCTTTATGACTAGTATATAAATGACTCAAAAACCCTAGACACCAAGACCTAGGACACTTATTAACATTTTTAATGACCATATATATAATGACAATAACTATGAATAATTTTTTGAGGAAAAGTTTTTTTAAAAAATAGCGCTGCAGGTATAAACATGAGGAAACATAGGACGACAGAACCCCTCGTCAGTTCATGGCATGATCCTAGTGAAATGCAACGAAGTGGAACAAGCGAGACACCTAATAATGAATATGCAAAAGACGAAATGATCACTGACGGAGGGCTGCAAGGACCGACTCTAACAGCCCCTTTCAAGTGGGCTTGGGATTCCAGCCACTATGTCCCATTGACGTAGCCATGCCATTTGCAGCTGCTCAGGCCGATTCAGCTCATGTCCAGTCTGAAGTTGACAAAGAAAGTAGCTTCATCGAGCGCATTCAACACATCCTCCAACATGTTCATGATATATTTGACAGAGCCAATGCGACATACAAGCAGCACCATGATCAACACCGGGTGCCACACAACTTCCAGGTGGGCGACAAAGTATGGCTACATTTGCAGAAGGAGTGCCTCACTGGACCCCACATAGCTTAGCCACGCCCAATGGCGATATACCTCCTGAGTTGGCAGGAATATTTCCTTTGACCAATGTTCTCATTCGCTTAGTACCCAGGTCTTCAATGTGGATCGCCTTCGTCCTTACTTCCCACCCCTACTGGACACCTCGGACATTACAGAACAACTCACACCAACTGAGTTAAATCCAGACTGCATGGAACAGGCCACCACAGATTGCATCATGGACATGCAAATCAAGAACACTCGCCAGCAGAAGATCCAACTATATCGGGTTGTCAAAGCTGGCCAACTCCTGCACCAAGGAAAGTGGTTCACTGGGGACCAAGTTCAGCAGAAATTTCCTCATCTCATGGAGGAACTTAACGCAATGGGGACCATTGCTTCCTAAGGGGGGAGGAATGATCCAGGTGGATATTGGTGGCCACCCGCCTATTCCACTTGGGCCCCACCATTGTCTCTTTCAGTTTTTCAGTTTCGGCATAACTTACTATTTTTAGCAGTTTTTCGGGTCCTGAACTGGACACGTTTTAATTCCTAAACAACATTTTTTGAGCCTTGCGCCCATCATTCCATTTCGGAATGATATTCGTGGCGAAAGTTGTAGTCCTCGGATAGATCTTTCTAATGGTGTATCATGTGTGTCAAACGGAGATGGTATGCCAAAGTTACGTCCCTGGGAAGTTGAAACACCAATTTACCCAAACGGGGCCCATAGTTTTGGCGCTTCATCTCCTAGGGTTAGGTTTTGGATGTTTAGAGTTCTCCATTGTTTCTCAATAATAAATAGGCTGAAGACTCATTAGCTTAGTTCGGAGAGGCACATGGCATACATCTTCTCGAGAGATGGCTAAGGCCTTTCTAGCTCGTTTCTTCCAATGTACAACAAGCAAATTTCAGTTCTTTGATATTAATGAAATGAAGTGTTATTTCCGCTGCATCTCTGTACTTACGGTTATATGTTTATCCTGCATAAATCTGGATCGTTGTATGTGGAGATGTAGTGACCAATAAAGTGTGTGAAGCATGCAGTGTCCAATTTTTTCCACCAAAGGAATTCAAGCTAGGAAGTGTATGTAACATTGCATGGAATAGATTCTCTGTGGAGCGGTTAGCTAAGAGAAAATTCCATGGTGTGAAATTTTTTGCAAGGTTGTTCTTGCAGCTTTGATGTAAATTTATGATGAGGATAACGAATACAAAAGGCACATAAGTGTGCATAATTTCTAAGAAGATCAGGTAAAGTAGAAGGTAACGCATTGTGGTGAAATCTAATTGGGCTTATATGATTGGGAAAATACTTAAATATATGAATATTATTAATTGTATCTAACTTGAGATTATTGTAATGAGGCATTTTTGTTGCAAGGGGTGCATGATAGGTTGTACCTAACACCCCAAAGTTGATTTCCCGAAGTATGTTGTAAGCCTTGTTGAGTGAGACAGGTAGTGTTTATCCCTCTTAGATAGAGAGGGTGTGATATCAAGTTGTGGAATTAACCACTAGGTAGATGTGAGTGTGTACTTCTATCTAGGCTTGATGAGTATTTTTTAAGGAATTTAGTGTTTATCCCTTTTCCGTAGAGAGAGGATGTGACATCAAGTTGTAGAATTTACCACTAGGTATATACAAGGGTGGTAGGTGTACTCGTATCTAAGCTTGATTTGTAATCAAGGAAGTTAAAATATGATATGGAGTCGAAATGTAAGCGACCAAGTCATAGAGAGTATCTAAGCTTGATGTGTAATCAAGGAAGTTAAAATGTGAGATGGATTCAAAATGTTAGAAACCAAGTCAGAGAGAGTTTAACATGATTGATGAACGATATAGGTGAAAAGGATTCCTAAAGAACTGGCGAGTACATTTTTTGTTACCCATGTACCTCGATAGATGGATTTCTTTTTATATGAACATTACTAAACTGTGTGAAAGTACAATAGAGGAAAAATAATACTTCCCACTTTGAAGAAATCCCAAAGAAAAGATAATAGCAACTGAAGACAATGTTTTTCTCAGGTTATGTAGATGAGAAGATCAATTTTTAGAAATTTACAAAATCCTCACCAATTTTTTTGGGTGAATTAATTAAGTGGAATAATGTTGGAGATAATCATTTCACTTCTTTCCAAGACCAAAACTACTTTAACTTATTTAGATTCAAAGAGTCAACATTGTCTCCAACAGCCCACCACCTTAGCTTATTCAGAATTGAAGGGGCAACACCGCCTCACAAAATAAATATTCTAATTGATGTAACTGACTCTAATTTTGTTATAAATAGTGATGCTTAGCAAGATATGGATAAACTAATCTCAACCTTCATATTTTTGGATGTAATTTAGTAGTTGTACCTGCTATTTATAATCTTCTTGTTGTCTCTATCTCTTTCATCAAGAAATATGCAAAATATGACTTTCACTTTATGGATTTATGCACTGTGAAAGGTGTGAGGAATGAAATGATTGCATTTTTTGATGATTTTCTATCAAGATTCTCGATATAATCTGCATCACTTAAATAAGAAGTTGCTTTCCAAATTAAAAATCATTGAAAGAACAATTCATCATTTTGAAATTTAGAAAAGATTTATTTGTTGAGTAAGGATTGACTTCAGGGTTTTTCTTCTCGATGGTCGACCTGACCAATGGATCTAATGAAGCCAGTGTGAGTGGGTCGACGGGTTTGTTTTCTTTATGATCAATGTTGTTATTTTAATAAATTTTTTAATTGTTAGAAGAGAATGATATTTTTATATGTTTGTTGTCACCTCAAACTTGTGAGAATTGTCCTCCTCTTTTACCAAGTAACGACAATGACAAGGTAGGCGATGATCCCAGCATGGACTCCATTCCCTTCATCCTTTTTCGATTCAATGTAATATTTCAATATAAAAACCTATATTTTTATATTCAACAAGAAAAATTCAGCATCCACACCTAGTGCATTAAGCACCTACACGAGGGTGGGGCTCGCAGTGCTATTTTTGGGTGCATGTCTATTTTAGTTATCCCTTAATTAAGATGGACTATAAATTGTAATATATTCTCAATGATAACTTAAAATAGTCAAATGAGAGTGATAAACTCAGTTATTTAGTGGATTTCGTGTTATAGGTAGTTGTTGAGGCATGCAGAGTAATTCTAGTTGTAACAGAGTTCGAAGTGTAGTGGTGCATTAGTTAATGCAGGTTGTAATAAATTTAACTCAATTAAGTGATTTAAACTCAGTTGTGCTAGTTGTAACTGATGATACACTATTGAGAGATCAAGTGAATTAAATATTAATTAATTCACAATCAGCGATCTCACATGAAACTGAGGACTTACTATTATTAGATGCATGCATGTCAGATCTAGTGGAGACCCAGTTGAGATCTAGGTGAAAGGGAAGTTTACTATCAGTTGTAGGATTATTTGGTTGCACACATGCAACCAAATAGCCATTGGAGTGCCCATGATACTTGCGCAGTCAAGGAAGGAAATAATTCCTATCTTTTCTGGATTTCATTCATAAGGGATTGCACAAACAAGGCAAGATGTCTAGAGGCTGAGAATTGGTTATGTGTTGGTAATTTTTGTTTGTGACAGTGTGAGACAGTTAGCTGAGTACTGGAGGGCTATTGTGAGAATATTTTTGTATGTAATTTTTTCATGATCCATGTTGAATATACAATAGAAGATAGTGGGGTTTATAGCTATAAGCTTTCCCCAGGAAATTATCTGTGTTGTGTGTGATTTGATTCTTCTTTACTTCATGTTATTAGCAATTGTGGTTTTAATTGCGCAAAATATTTGTAGAAGAGATTCAATATTTAACTTTAGTACATTGTTATATCGGGTGAATCCGAGATATACATGCATGTTTTATAATTTATACATGGTATCAGAGCACAGGAAATTTCAGAAGTGAAGTAGGATCTGAGTTTGTGACTAGATAAAATTTTAATTTGCAGAAAGACTTTCTTGGTGCTACAACTGATTCAAGATCAAAATGGCTTTCAATGGCTTGAGGTTGTAGTATGCACTCGAGGGTAGCTCAAACTATATTCTTTGGAAGGATAGGATGGAGGCAGTACTCAAAGACAATGGCTTGAAGGTATTCATTGACAATGATGTTCCTAAACCCGTTGTGGCAGATGCTGCAAATATTGATGCATGGAAAAAGAAAGTGGCAAAGGAAAGGAGGATCCTATTGGAGGGATTACGAGACCACATTGTCTCAAGCCTCCATGGGAAATCCACACCATATGTAATATGGAAGGCTTTGAGGGATCTATTCACAGAAGTAGCGACCATAGGAAATTGGCGCTCAAAGATAAACTCAAGAAGATCAAGATGGAAAAGGGCGACTCCATACCAAAATATAACAAAGTTTGTCCAATGTCAGGATGAACTGGGGAGTGTTGGTATAACAGTCGCAAATGATGATTTGGTGAGCTTGGATCTCCTAGGACTTCCCAAGAGTTGGCACAGTTATCAAGACTCTGTCAATGGAAAGGAAAAATTTCTAGAATGGGAACGACTATCGTCGGATTTGGTGCAAGAGGAGTTTAGACGAAACATCAGAGATTTGATCTTCATCTAAGAATGAATATGAAGAATATTTTGCTTTGGTTTCCAAGGTGAAAAAGAGGAAGGGGAAGAAATTCCATTCCAAATCTGATTCCAAGAATGGAAAGAAGCAGGACATGTCCAAGGTGAAGTGTTTCCACTGTCACGAGCATGGGAATTTTGCTACTAACTGTCCACAAAACAAGAAGAACAAGAAGGTTGGATGATATACAACTGGTGAGGCCCTTGCCTCACAATTTGAGCTTGAATTCTCATTGATCGCATGCATGGTGCCAAGTGCATTGGGATATATGTGGTATTTTGATAGTGACACTTCCTTTCACATGACAGGAGATAAGGAACTTTTCAATGACTTGGAGGAGAAGGATCTCCAGATGAATATTGAAATGGGCGATGACAGACAGCATAGTTATACTGGGATTGGTACCATTACCTTCCAGAGGTAGTCAGGTAAACCCTTTCAATTCAAATATGTAATGCATGTACCATGTTTGAAGAAAAATTTAGTCTCAGTTGCAATGTTGGAGGATAGAGGCTACGATGTTGTTTTTAATGAAGGAAAATCCTTCCTGCAACATAAAACAATAGGACAAGCCAAGAGGATAGTGATTCTAGTTAAGAATCTCTACAAGCTGGAGTAGATGGTTGTGCAGCAATGATGGGAAAGACAGATCAAGTGGTGAGTTGGGATGAGGGCAAATTATGGCACTGGAGATTGGGCCATCTTCACCATGGAGCCTTGAAAGTCATGCAGTAGATTTATACAAGTCTTCCGAGGGGTATAATTGCACAGTCTAACACATGCAATGGATTTACTATGGGAAAATATGTAAACGACACCTTTCATGAGAAGGAAAACAAATCTTCAGGGATCCTTAAGAGAGTTCATAGATACGTGTGTGGTCCTTTCTCTGTTGCTTCGACAACAAAACATAATTACTCTGTAATATTTGTTGATGACTATTCTCATAATTGTTGGATCTTATTTATGCAGAAGAAAGATCATACATTCTCTAAGTTGTTGGATTTTAAGGCACTGGTGGAGAAAGAGTCAGGGAAGCAAGTGAAGCCTCTCAGGAGCGATAATGTTGGAGAGTACATCTCTAACAAATTCAATAACTTCTGTAGAAAAGAAACAATTCGAATAGAATTGATAGTGCCTCATAACCCACAACAAAATGGGGTCACGAAAAGAAATAACAGAACTATTGTGGGTGCAGCAAGAGAGATGTTGCATGATCATGGCCTACTGATGCATCTATGCAGGGAAGCACGCAACACTGCGGCATTTTTTCAAAACCGTTGTCCTCATAGGATACTTGACATGAGTACACCTCAATAGGATTTTACTGGTAAGAAACCTGATGTTTAACACTTTAAGATTTTTGGCTCATATGTTTATGTGCATGTGACCAAGGATGCCAGGAAGAAGCTGGAACCAACAACTGATATCAAGATTTTTTTGGGGTACACTGAAACACCCCATAATTATCATGTGTATTTTCCAAAAAACAGAATGAATGTTGTGTGATAGGATATAAAATTTTATGAGGTGAAATCCATGTGGTTGTCCCTTGAGAGGGAGTTGGACTTGCATGCAGAGGAGGAACTATTGGGTCCCAAGGATGGGCCTAAAGATGTGGATCAATCACATTCGGAGGATCACAGAGTGGAGGAAACCACTCATGCAAAGCCATCCATCAGAAATGGTAGAAGGTGCACCATGGAAGCTCATAGATTGAGACTTGATGCTAAAGAGAATGTAGGAGACCCTACTTCACAGAGCAGACAGAGACAGTTTCCTAACCGAGTTACTGGATACATGGCTCTTATAACCAAATGTATTGTGCCTAAATCATCTTCCTTTCAGGAAGCAGTGCAACAACTAACTTGGGTTGATGCAATGGTGGAGGAGTATGACTCCATTGTCAAGAACAGTTCATGGGAGAGAGTCCCAATACTGGTCAACAAATTCATGGTTGGATCAAGATGAATCTACAAGGTAAAGCAAGATATTGATGGGAGTTTGGAGAAATACAAGTCCAGATTTGTGGCCCGAGGATTCTCACCGATCGAGGGGATAGGTTATGATGAGACTGTTGCACCTATTGCAAGGTACTCTTCCATGAGATCCATCCTTTCACTCTCAGTGCAGATGGGCTAACGCATTCATCAGATGGATGTCAAAACTACATTTCTCAATGGAATCATTGAGGAAGAGGTGTACATAAAGCAACTTGAAGGTTTCAAAATCTTCAACAGTGAGTTTCATGTGTTCCGACTCAAAATAACATTGTATGGGTTGAAGCAAGCACCTCGTGCTTGGTACACTTGGATAGAGAGCTATTTCACCGGACTCGGCTTCACCAAAAGTGAAGCAGATGTAAAATTGTACTAGATTGTGGTTGAGGGTAAGCTATTGATTATTGTTCTTTAGTTTGATGATCTAATTTTGACTGGTGATGAGCAACTGCTACACTCATGCAAGGAGGATATTGCAAGGTAGTTCAAAATGAAGGACATGGGACTCCTTCATTATTTCCTTGGATTGGAAATATGGCAGCAGGATGGTGAAATTTTTGTGTCTCAAGGCAAGTTTGCAAAGGAGATATTGGGTAAGTTTCACATGGAGAGCTGCAAACCCATGGATACTCATCTTCCAGGAAATTGGAGGAAAGAGGATGCTACTTCTGGAGAGGTAGTGGATGCTACTGTCTACACGCAGCTAGTTGGTTCAGTATGTATCTAGCCTAACACCAGACCATACATTTGATACGTAGTTAACCAACTGATTCAAGCTATGGTTAAGCCTACCAAGCTCTTTTGGAAGGCGGGGAAGCATGTCTTGAGATACATGAGGGTCACATCAGAGTATGGTTTATGGTACAGATGGACAGAGGGAGTGAAGCTTCAAGGCTTCACGAATGCAGATTGGGCGAGAAGTCCATCAAACATAAAGATCACATCAAGAGGGATATTTAGAATAGGATCGTCAATAGTTTCCTAGTATAGCAGGAAACAACGATCTGTAGCACTTTGTTCAGCGGAGGCAGAATACATGGTAGCAAGTCAAGATGCATCTGAAGCTATCTGGATGAGAAATATCTTGGTTGGTTTGTTTTGTTCTCAGATGGATCCGACAGTAATTCATTCTGATAATCAAAGTTGCATTAAACTCTCGATTAATCATGTGTTTCATGATAGGTCAAAGCATATAGATATATGGTACCATAATCTCAGATATTGTGTGTAGAGAATAATAATGTTGCTTCACTACATTCCCACATAAGATCAGGATGCAGATATTCTGATGAAGGCGCTCACCGGGAGAAAATTCGAATACCATAGAGACATCATCAGGGTGAAGGATAATCCCTTTCTTGTTGAGAGGGAGTGTTGAGATTCAACAATAAAAATTCATCACCCACTCCTAGTGCATTAAGCACCTACAATAGGGTGGGGCACACAGTGATATTTGTGGGTGCATGTATATTTTAGTTATCCCTTAATTAAGATGGAAAATAAATTGTAATCTATTCTCAATGATAACTTGAAATAGATAAGTGAGAGTGATAAACTCAGTTAGCTAGTGGATTTCAAGTTAGAGGTATTTGGTGAGGCATGCAGAGTAATTCTAGTTGTAATAGAGTTCGAATTGTAGTGGTTCATTAGTTAATGCAAGTTGTAATCAGTTTAACTCAAATAAGTGAGTTAAACTCAGTTGTGCTAGTGGTAACTGAAGATACACTAGTGAGAGATCAAGTGAATTAAAATTAAATTGAAAAATAGTTATCTCACATGCAACTGAGGACTTACTATTATTAGCTGCATGCATGGCAGATCCAGTGGAGACCCAGTTGAGATCTAGGTGAAAGGGAAGTTGACTATCAGTTGTAGGATTATTGGGTTGCACACATGCAACCAAAAACCCATTGGAGTGCCCATGATACTTGCGCACTCAAGGAAGGCAATAATTCCTATCTTTTAGGGATTGCATTCATCAGGGACTACACAAGAAAGGAAGGTTGTCTAGAGGCTTATAATTAGCTATGTGTTCGTCAGTTTTGTTCATGACAGTGTGGGACAATTAGCTGAGTACTGGAGGGCTCTTGTGAGAAGATTTTTGTATGTAGTTGTTTCATGATCCATGTTGAATATACAATAGAATATAGTAGGGTTTTTAGTTTTAATATTTCCTCGGGAAATTATCTCTGTTGTGTGTGATTTTATTCTTCTTTACTTCATGCGATTAGCGATTTTGTTTTTAATTCCGCAAAATATTTGTATAAGTGATTTAGTATTTAACTTTAGTACATTATAAGATCGGGTGAATCCAAGATATACATGCATGTTGTATAATTTCTACACTATATTCATCATTATTAGCTCTTTAGAATGGGACCTATTTTGTCAATATTGCTAAAAAAATGATAATTCACCAACCTATGGAGCATAGAGTATTTTTCAATTCCCAATAGAAGTAACAACCTTTTTCGTTGGTTCAATTGTTTTGAAATGGATGTGAGTTTCAAAACTTTACTCTCTAATGAATCTTAGTTGTGTTAACTATTATTATTAGGTAGAAGGAGAATGTTATACCAAATTGGCGTCTGAGACCTTTTGTTTTTGGGACAAGGGACCCACCTCCAGGTAGCAATTTGACTGTTACATAAGAATGCATATATACTCTACCCCTTTAGTTTTGAACCTGTGAACTCTTATGAAGAAATACATGCTCTTATCCATTAATCCCACTCAAATTTTATATGAAAAACATATTATTAGAGCAATCAACCAACTAGCACTTGGATAAACTGAAAACGAGTTGGTTGGTCGATAATCACACTTGCCATAATGATCAGGTGCTCAAAATTATGCTCAAAAATGAAATTTGTCGGAATGGTGTGGAACCTAATCGATCACGTAGATCTCGTCATTTTGAATCCAACACAACTCATTTTGCGGAAAACTAACACCGTATTCTCCCATAAACACGTTCTGTCCACTTCGCCAAATGACAATTTTTTGAAAAAAAAGGTACAAGGACAGTCCAGCCAATATTCTGTACCACTGACTGGGCATGCACATGTGGAAATTTGACTGGGTCAACAAATTTCCTCCCACAAATCATATTGTGCCAAATGGCACGATTTCAGTGGTTGTTTGTGGTGTGATTTGATTGGGTTTCATGGTGGCCAATCACACGTTGCCACGTGTTTTGGAATTTGGGCAATATGGTGCTTTGTTCATGGATTTGGGGTTGAAATTGTATGATGGTGTCAGATTTGGAGGAAATTGTGAAGCGGTTAGTGCAAAAACCTGGGGAAGCCATAAGTTACTCAGTTTTTGACCAAATTCAAGGCAGAAATAGTCTATAGAGGAATTTTTAGGCATTCTGCAACCATTAGAATAGGTTTCAGAGTTGTTTGAGCATAATAAACATATGTAATCATAATTTTTGGTTGAGGCCATTTCTTGATGATTTTTTCATATTATAATTAGATGATATCTTGATTTTCAGTAAATCACATGATGAACATGTCATGCATGTAAGAAAAGTACTGGATGTCTCAAGGAAAGTAAAGTTATTTTTGAAGACGTAAAAATGTGAGTTTGGTAAAACTTATTTGGTGTACTTGGGGCATATTGTTAGAGGAAGTGGGTTGAAGATAGACCCCTCTAAGGTTGAGGTCATTGTGAATTGACCAACAGCTAAGATAGTCACTGAGGTAAGAAGATTTTTGGGAGCAGCGGAATATTGCAGATCCATTGCATGCATTGACTAGTGTGAAAAAGGTCTTTCATTGGGGAGGAAAGCAACAAAAAGCATTCTATGCTTTGAAAGAGAAGATCATTTCAGCCCTAGTACTTGCAATACTGGACTTGAGATAGCCCTTTGAGATTCAAACTGATGCAAGCGACTATGCCATGGTGCATTCCTATGCAACATGGTAAGCCCATTTCATTTCATTCAGAAACTTTCAATGGTGCAGTGATTAACTATCCTACTTATGACAAGGAGCTTTATGTGTTGGTTCAAAGTGTGAAAAAGTGGAAACACTACTTGATGTGAAATGAAACCATCAAACACACCAACCACCAACCATTGTAATACTTGAAATTTCAAGCTAAGTTGCAGCAATCAAGGAACTTTCGATGGGTGGGTTTCCTACAAAAATTTCACTTGGTCATCAAGTATAAGATTGGTATATAAAAAAAGGTTGTTAATATGCTTTCTAGGCCTATTGTTAGTGCAACTACTTTACTCAAGCATAATTCTGTTTTGCATGAAATTTATGTTGAGAAATATGCATTTGATAATGACTTTTAATATGTTTATGCAAACTTGAGTCAAGGAAACCAAGTAGAGGAATTGGATTACCATGTACATAATAACTTGTTGTATCATTTGGGAAAGCTTTGTATTCCATAGGGGGAGAGAGTGAATGTCATAAGGGAAGCACACACTTATCTTATTGTTGGACATTTCGGTGTAAGAAAAACAATGTCACATCTTCAGAGGCATTTTTTATTGGCCTTGTATGCTTGAAAGTGTGTCACGTTTCATTAAAGTTTGTTCATTGTGTGCAGTTAGTATGCCTAGAAATAGGAAGTTAGGATTATACACACCAATTCTCGTACCTTCACATCCATGGGAGAGTGTTTCTACGAATTTTATAGGGGGTCTTCCATTGTCAAAAATAGGTCATGATTATTTGTATGTATTTTTGAATAGGTTCAGCAAGATGTGTATATTAATGCCATGTAAAAACCAAATCACAACCGAAAAAAAAAAAAAGAAAAAAAAAAAAATCTCACTTATTATTTCAACATGTTTGGGTTCATTTTGGGTTTCACACATCCATTATTAGTGATCGAGACTCTTAATTTGTTAGGAATTTTTGGTCAATTTTGTGGGATTTGATGGATACCAAGTTGAAAAAGAGTACAACATTTCATCCACAAACAAATGGTCAAACCAAAGTGGTGAATCGAACCATCGTACATCTTCTTCGAGGATATTGTAACAATCATCCTAAGTTGTGGGATGAAAAATTTCAATATATTCAACATGCTTACAATTGTACAAAACACTCCTCTACACAAACATCGCCATTTGATGCATGTCTTGGGTACTTGCCTAGATCACTATTGGATTTCATTTTTTAGAAGAAAGTTTCTATTCATGGTCATAACGACATAGACAAATCCAAGAATTTCATAGAGAAAATCCAATTGATACATCAAACAGTTCAATATCAACTTGAAAAGAGCCAAGGCATAACAAGCATCGTGTAGATCACAATTTCCAAGTTGGTGATGATGCTTGGCTTCACATTATCAAAGAGAGGCTTCAAGGGGAAGGTATAAAACTGAAACCAATCCGTTATGGTCCTTTCATAATTTCAGAAAATGTTGGTGACAATGCCTTCAAGTTAGATTTGCCTTCATATATGAAAATTTAATCTGTATTTAATGTTGAGAACTTCAGGTTGTATGGGTCTCTATTGATTGGAGATAAAGGAGAACAAGTTCAGGTTCCTTCCATTGAGGATTTTTCTCTTGAATACCTTAATGAGATTTAGCAAGACACCATCCTTGACAAAAGAACAAGGACATCAAAACAAGGGAGTGTAGACTACCTTCGTGTGGGGCTCAAAGGCACAAATCCAAGCAAGGCCAAATGGATTGAGATTGGAATGGTGAGGGAACTATACCCTCATATGTTGAACAACTGAAAGTGATTTTTTGGGTCCAAAATCTTCTAGTGGGGAGGAGTGATTAAGTGCTCAAAATTATGCTCAAAACTAAAAGTTGTCAGAATGGTGTGGAAACTGAACAACCATGTAGATCTTGTCATTATGAATCTGGCGCAACATCTTTTGCTTAAAATTGACACCATATGCTCCAAAAACGCATTTTTTCCACTTTGTCAAATAGACAAATTTTAGAAAAAAAAAAGTACAGGGACACTCTAGTCAGCAATCTGTACTACTAACTGGGCATGCCCATGTGGTAGGTTGATTAGGTCAATGGATTTCCTTCAGCGAATCATATTGTGCCAAGTGACATGATTTCAATGGTTTTTTGTGGTGTGTTTTAATTGGGTTTCATGGTGTCCAATCACATATTGCCACGTGGCCCAGCCAAGGGCTGCCACGTGGCAACCCGAGGGCCACCAAAATTGGGTCAAGGTCCGAGCAAAGTGGGCAGGGGTCGAACCTGTGACCTCCAAGAATCCAGTATAAGCCTTAATATAGTATGGTGTCGGGTTTGTTTTATTATCATATGGTTTTTTCAATGGGGAACGGGGTCGAGGTCTAGCCCCAGCCCTGGTCACCACCTAGGGCAGGACCATGGGAGGGAGGCTACCCGCACACCCCCCCCCCTATTGACTATAATCATGACGTCAAATGCTGACAGCCATGTGGCCACCAAGCTAAAGACCATGGATTTACAAATATGGACTTTAGGCCTTATTAGAAAAATTAATGCGCTAACAAATTTTCCCGAAATTTAGGCAATCTGGCGCTCTGTTAGTGGATTTGGGGGTGAAACTATCTTATTGATTTGAATGGAATGTATTAGTTTTTTTGTGCTAAGTATCCAAATAGTAGTTAAAATGTGTGCATAAGGTTCTCTGAAGTTTGTAGGTGAAACAAATGGTTTTAACTTAGTTAAACAGATTTATGTGTGAGGATTAAGTATGTATTTTAACTATTTATCATTGTAAAATAGTAAATAATAGAGAATAAAACATCACATAGCACATTACTCAGCAAATTTGATGAATAATTTCACCCCTCGTGGTCTACATCCGCTGGTCCAACTCTAAATGGCACGTCCCTCATATATTATTGCTCAAAAATGGTAAGTAAAATTTAAAATAAGCATCAATAGGTTGTTCTCTCTATAAAAGTAACTTCATAATGTATTAAATAGCCAGAGATGACTATTCATTTGCATAAAACAGACAAAGGATGCTCAATACACTGCCTACACCATGGTGGCCCTAATGGCTCCTTAATCTTCCCCGAAGCTAAATGATGAAAAGAAATCTTGGGGTAAGCCCAAAATCCCTTTTCATGTAAAAATCTTGAACCTGGGCCTGTGGGTTATGACCCACTAAGCCTTATCGGAAGCGTTTTAGGCTTAAAATCTTGTAATTTATTAAACTTAGACCTTTATAATGAAAACAATGTTTGAACGCCTTTTAAAATAGCCACCGAAATATTACAAAATATGTATTAAAAACCCGCGCAAACCATAATACAAATACACATAAAACTATGAAAATCCACTCCAATCCGAATTACGGATCTCAAAACTTACATGCCGTCTCTATAAATATCGGCGGGTCCGCATTCTGCTCTAACTCCGATTACATAACCATTCCATACTCCAATCCGATTACAGTCTCTATACAGTTCCGATCCGACCCATCAACAATCGGGAATCAGAGTCTTTGAATGTCAATCTGTAACAGTTCCACGGCTCCGATTGAACTCTTCGGACCCGATTCAAAACTGAAATATAATGTAATTCAACTCCATTTCTGTGTTCCGATAAGAATTTACTTCACAGTTTTGCTACAAACACTTAGCAATTACACGATACTTTAGATCGCCATCGATCCTGTAAGTGATCGATGGTTGATCGAAAAGTTCACAACATTAACACATTTATAAAATACTCACACGCAGGTGTACAATTAACAATGGAACATTTATCATATATATTACACAAAACAGTTATAGGTTAAGGCATTTCGGCCTTAGAAACAAGCTCACTCTCGACTACATTTCAAACACTCAGTTATTCTCACAAATGTCAATCTATCACTCTACATACCACGCTGTCCATCTCTGTCTCATATATATATAAGAAGCGCTAGATTAGAAGGATCGATCAGATCCTCTCCTTGTTTTCCTCCAACAGAAGCCCTCCATAATTTATGCACGCTGCTAACAATAGTAAGTCTCCCTTAGACATATCCGCTTTAAATCCACTTTAAATCTGTTTTAAGCAGATTTTCCTCCCTTCGCTTAGCTTCGCTGTCCACGTCTTCCTCGCTCCACTTGGATTCTTCTTTGGTTAAGAAGGGGGTTAGATGCTCCTACATCAGACTCCCGAGGTAAAAAAAAATTATGACCTCCTGGTCATATACTTCTTCTGGTCCTTAGCAATTCTACCCATTACATTTCTTCAGTAGAAATGCCTTCATGATCTTCTGTGAGCTGCAACCAACCTCTGCAGTAACATTCTCCTCTGTTACACGATACCTCACCAAGCCCTCCTCACTCAGTCGTTTGGCATCCTTCTGGTTCTCTCCTCTGGAACCAATTGAGCACACCTTGCTCTAGTTTGCTGCAAATATTCTCACCTTTCGCTGCCGCTATCCGCACGACAGTAAGACCATAAACTCTCCAGCTTTAACTCAACTGTACCTCTTTCCCCTTCTACTTGCATTCTTCTTCCTCCTCGCAGGAAGTCATTTCCCTGCTCTGATACCACTTGATGAAAAGAAATCTTGGGGTAAGCCCAAAATCCCTTTTCATGTAAAAATCTTCAACCTGGGCCTGTGGGTTATGACCCACTAAGCCTTATCGGAAGCGTTTTAGGTTTAAAATCTTGTAATTTATTAAACTTGGACCTTTATAATGAAAAAAACGTTTGAACACCTTTTAAAATAGCCACCGCAATATTACAAAATATGTATTAAAAACCCGCGCAAACCATAATAAAAATACACAGAAAACTATGAAAATCCAATCCAATCCGAATTACGGATCTCAAAACTTACACGCCGTCTCTATAAATATCGGCGGGTCCGCATTCTTCTCTAACTCCGATTACATAACCATTCCATACTCCAATCCGATTACAGTCTCTATACAGTTCCGATCTGACCCATCGACAATCGGGAATCGGAGTCTTTGAATGTCAATCTGTAATAGTTCCATGGCTCCGATTGAACTCTCTGGACCCAATTCAAAACTGAAATATAATGTAATTCAACTCCATTTCTGTGTTCCGATAAGAATTTACTTCACAGTTCTGCTACAAACACTTAAAAATTACACGATACTTTAGATCACCATCGATCCTGTAAGTGATCGATGGTTGATCGAAAAGTTCACAACATTAACACATTTATAAAATACTCACACGCAGGTGTACAATTAACAATGGAACATTTATCATATATATTACACAAAACAGTTATTGGTTAAGGCATTTCGGCCTTAGAAACAATCTCACTCTCGACTACATTTCAAACACTCAGTTTTTCTCACAAATGTCAGTCTATCACTCTACATACCACGCTGTCCATCTCTGTCTCATATATATATATATCAATTGGAAATGACGTTGGAACAATAAAAGGGACTCGAAAATTGCATTCAATTCAAACAAAGTCGTCCACAAATGTGTTTGCCTTGGATAAAAGAAAATATTCTTGTTTTTGTGATGTTTGCATAGACAACACAAAATCCAATGACGTTTGTGAAAACAAAATGTATGTGAACGATTGGAAACATACAGAGCTAAATACAAAGGGAAAAATGTCTGTTGAAATGTTTGAAGAAATGGAATCAGAGGAAACTACAATATCATCCGATGGTGATCGAGTTTCTGATCTTGTTAGAGAAGGTAACATTTGAATTATTTTTTAATGATTTAAAGATCTACAAATAAATTTAAATATGCATAATTAAATGTTAAATTTATTTTATTGTGCAGGAGATGTTTTTGCTGTAATTGCACCTATTAACAATGATGAAAATGTGAAGTATTATTTGATGCGTTGCACTGAACGAAAAATGAAATTATTACAAGACTATAATGATCACGGATTTCAGTATGACAGAGGGTCTATTATATTGAAAGGTTATTTTTTCAAACAAATTCGTCAAAGTGGAGACTTTCTTTACTTTGAAGACTATGAACCTGATTCCATAAGTTGTCAATATAGTCACTTGGTGTGTGCAGCACGCATAAAGTTGATAGAAGTTCAATCAAAGAAAAAATCGAAAATTAAAAAATGGAAAATGTCAAAATCCGATCATGAACGAATTATTGAGGATGGAATTCCATTAGAATTTTTTTGAGTGAAGTGTCCAACAATTTATTTTATTTGGATTAAATATGTTTTAGAACTTCCAGTACTTAACTAAAAACTGAGCTGCTCATGTTATTTGTGATTTGCACATGTTACAAATTGTTTGAGTACAAGCACATGCTCTAGTATCAACTGAAAGTAGTTTTTTTTATACATGTGCATTGATGAAAAATGTTATATATATATATTCTAGAATGAATTTAATTGTTCTTGTATATTAATTGTTCTTGTATATGTTCTCCGACCATATGGTACAAATTATTTCACTTTATTTTGTAAGGTTAGATTCAGTCCCCATATGGCCTAGCCTCCAAGGGACGAGATAACAAGTGGTCCCCACTTGCCCAAATCTCAGCTTTCAAATACAATTTTATTGTTTGTGTCAGGCATCTTACATGATGTCCTAGCCAAAGACAGATTCTCTTTGTTTCAATTTTCCACTAAAAGTTGTCACCGAATGACTTGCTCGAACTCTTGTAGTAAACACCATACCTTATCTCTCTTGCTCTCCAATATTATTAGGTTTAATTATTATAACACATAAATCGTTCTACATTGTCAATAATTTTTTGCGCTTACACTAAAATCAATGAACACTATTAATCCAATGTCTTTATAGGTAATGTACCATCATACATGCAATTATATCAAATTAGAAATCAACATATACAATGAAATCAATGGGGATTGTCTTGTTACAAGTAACATAATTTCAATTTACCATATGTGCAAATGTAGGTTGAAACCATCCAAAACTTTAAGTTGTAGATTGAAACCATCAAAAACTTTAAGTTTTAAAACCCTTTTGATTATATATTGTGCAACATTAAAACATTAAACATTTAAAGTTCATTAAATATCACATGCAAAATGTAGATTGAACCTACTTGGTTCAACCTACTTGGTTTTTCACCCAAGAAATTCCAAGGATGGACTATCTAGACAAACTGCTGAAATTGAAAAGCATGACATGGAGATATGACAAGGTGAACAAAGACTTCAAGAACTCTTTATGGAAAGGGCTCACTTGAAGGAAAGAAGCACCACGTTGCAGGCTAAAGTCAAGAACATGGAAGATAAGATCAAGATGGAATTTCTTGATCCGAAACCTATTGGTTTGAAGAAAGAAAATGCATGTGTTGGCACACTTGGAAAAGAAGAGGACCACACTATGAGGATTGTATGTCGTATTGGAGCAATTAGACAAAATTCGAAAAGGAAAGAGCTTGAACCAATTCAAGCTGACCCAGGATTGGATTGTTCTATGGAGCTTCATGAGAAAAGATATGTGAAAAGCAATGTTAAGCCAACGGCTAGTTCGAAAGACATTGGAAGAGGAAATGTTGAAGAAGATTGCAGAAGTAAGGCGCAAGACAAGGAGGAGGAATGATGATGAATGTTCCTTGGACTTTAGATTCATGTCTACAACCGTACATAGGAAAAATTTCTTTGCTTTGATAGACACGGGGGCTACCCATAGCTTCCTAAGTCGAAAGGCAGCTTCATCTCTTAGAAAGAGGAAGGCTAGCATCGAGAAAGAGTTGAGTGCTTTCAAGGCAGTCAATTCGAGGATGAAAGCAGTGACTGGTGTCATGAAAGGCACACATGTGAGAGTAGGGTCATGGTTTGGAAAGATATACTTAAGAGTCATTGACATGGATGATCATTCTATGGTGTTGGGACGAGACATTCTCTTAATTCTTGTGATCAATCTTAAACTATTTTCTGAACAAAAACATTTAACATTAAATATCACATGTCAAATGTAATTCAGATGACAACATTACTTTACATTCACATGACAAAAGTACTAAAACCATCCAAAGAACACTGAAATCAATGAACACTATTAATCCAATGATTTTACAAGTAATGTATCATCATACATGCAATTATATCAAATCAGAAATCAACATATATTGTAATGAAATCAATGGGGATTGTCTTGTTACAAGTAACATTTCAATTTACCACATGTGCAAATGTAGGTTCACATTCTATCATTCATGTAGTTTTAAAAACTTCAGATGCCATGCAAATTATAATTCAACTATCCAACAAAAACATTTAACATTAAATATCACATGTCAAATGTAATTCAGATGACAACATTACTTCACATTCACATGCCAAAAGTACTAAAACCATCCAAAGAACACTTAAATCAATGAACACTATTAATCCAATGACTTTACAAGTAATGTACCATCATACATGCAATTATATCAAATCAGAAATCAACATATACTGTAATGAAATCAAAAAAATTTAACATTAAATATCACATGCCATGCCAATTATAATTCAACTATCCAACAAAAACATTTAACATGTCCAAAAATATGTCCAAAAAACTTATTGTAATAAAATATGTCCAAAAATTGTAAATCTCACTCAAGAGTATCAAACTGTATCAAGTTTAACAAATTTTAAAACCATCTAAATTTTGAAATCAAATCAAATCTACTGTAAATCTTGTCCATCAAATGGAGGCTCTAGCATCTGGGTCTCGGGTAGCGCCCTATCCTGTAAATAGGACACCTACATACACAATGCACATGAACATTAAAATTTGAAGTTTTAAAAATGAATGAGAATATATATAGCTAGAACTTCATGTAAAAAACAAAATATAACAAAAAAATCACGCAATATCTCGTAAGATTGCCTCTCCATTTGATGACCAGGTTCTGCCATAGAAACATCTGCAGCAGTAACCTGTACAATATACTTGTACAGTTAAATATAAATATATATATACATAAATAATTTATATAAATTAAAAACTTTCAAATGAAAATGCACGTGTACATATATAAAATTATTTGAAAAATAATATTAAAAAAAAGAACTAAAAACAACTTCTTCAAATGCTGTGGATGTTCCTATCTCCGTCGCTAGAGTCCTCGGTTTAAAAAAATCTTCTATACGAACCTAAATTCAAAAAATTTTAAATAACTCAAAATATAGATCTCTCTCTATATATCTCAATTTTTAATGGAACTTTTTGAGGTAACATAGATTTTGAACTTGTGAAAAATTGTCCATACTTGTACATCTCCCAATGAAGTAGAAGGTATATCTCCTAAGGAAGAAGAAGGTACCGGCATCCCAAAAACCTCAGACGGAATCGATACCTGTTAAAACATTTTATCAAATTATATATATATACACATACATGTACATGTGTGGCAACAATTATTTATTTTAGAGTCACTTAAAAAACACTAACATACATGTGCCAACATATCATGATGGTCAGACCCATCTGCATCGTTTGAGCCAGAGGTCCCGAAAGTAATATTAACATTTTCATCACGCATCATGCCTGAGAACTGCAAATGGTGTTTTAACATATAATCATACATTTTTGTTAGATTAATGTACACATACAAATAAATGTATACATGTGTACATACACATGTATTTATTACAAATTGTACACATGTATATGCAAATATAATTTCAAACCCTAAGGTCCCTAACACATACCGTTCCGGTGCCCTCTTCCTCACGAAAAATTAGGTCTTGTAGACCATTGCGACAATTTATTGCGTCTGTTCGGAGATCTTCAACATTCATGTTGTAAATCTCCTCATCTGTATGATAAACAAAATTGGCACGTGCATTTTCACGTGCTCTTTGTCGATTTAAGCCAATATTGACTCCACTCAATCCGCTATGAACATTTTTGATCATAAAATCTCTTGCTTCACGACTTATTTGAGAAGTCGCATCCATCTATGATCGCAGGGTTTCGACTCGAGACGGTCGACTCACTAATGGCGGCTCAGGGCGAGGCAACTCCACATCTCGCTTAGCGCCCTTACGTTGATATAATCAACCTCTCCCCGGGCCAAAAAATTCTAAAGGAAGGTCATTATAGTCAAGTTTCATACCCAAAAAAAATTGTGCATAAAACATTTGTGCAAAATAAAGAGGAACCTCATCGTTCCATGGAAGCCTTCCAAAGGCCGCAAGATGTCGACTATACAAATATTGTGCTTTGTCTGGGTGCTTGAAATACTGCACCTTCAACATTTTTCTTTTTAGCCCTTCCTTATAATTAGACATTGACTTAGCATCATCTCTTGAAACTCTTTGTTTTATGTCTTGCCATTTATCGGGACCTATCACTGTTTCTTTTCTCTTTCTCATCACTTCTACAAACGAATCAGTCGTTGGCCCCAAATATTTGTACACTTTTACCATTTCACTCAATGAATGTGTAACTATTTCTAGGCTTTGTCTACTCTCAGCAGGTAGAGACAAAGACTCAAGATCTCTTTGCAATTTTGCATGAAGGTTTTGACACCTTTGTAAGGTGCATTCCGCCATGTTCGTTTCCCATGGTATATCAGTAATCTCAGCCGAATAAGTTGTGGTGGGTTGACAACCTTCTTCTTCAATGTAGCACACTGCCCTGCGTCTTTTTTGACCACTGGCTCGAACATTTTCAGGCTCTGCATCAATATATATAAAATTTCGTATATTAGAAAAAACACGTGTAAAAAAAGTTGTACAAATTTAATGAAAAAATATTGAAATTGATGGCAACCTTGATGTTGTTGGTTAACATCATCTCCAACTTGACCCTGCTGAGAACCAACCCCAGAATGATGCTGCTGAGAACCAGACCCACAGTGACCCTGTTGAGAACCAACAGCCGTTGATTGCTGGCCTTCGGGGGAATAAATATCACCCCCTTCCCGCAACCTGCTACCTCGACCGGTTGAACCTTGGCCACGCTCCATGGATGGAGTAGAAAGCCTTCTCCTCTTTCCTCCTAAAAATTAAAATATGAAACTTATTAACAACTAATTTCACTCACAAAGTTAATAAAAAAATCAATTCCATATGTACACACATGTATGGAGATTTAAGATTATATTTAAATACCGTGAACATCCTCTGATCCCTGAGCCTCCATATGGGATTCGGCTGATCTTCGTCTTTCATCCTCCATGATATATATCTATTGGTCGACATTCACAAAATAGATTTCAAAAAATCAATACCTCAGAGTAAAATCCAGTTTGGGGCTGTTAAATCCAGTATGTTCTATATTTCTTACATTTCAGCCCTCCTATTTTTCTTTCCAACCAAGGTTTATAAAATAACATGAGAAACAACATGAGACTTAGAACAATCATTTTCATTATCTATATGGAAGGCAAGAATGATTATATCCCCTTAAGCTTAAGCTTAAATGTAGTTTGTCAATTTTTATCATATATTGTTTGGTAAGTGTAAATGTTTTTTTATCTATAGTACAAGTCATGAGTTCCCCAATTTTACCTTATGTAAAGCATGATTCTAGGATTACTAAAATTTGTACTTGGTTTTTAAGAATATATCAAATAAATTTTTTGAGAAGCAAATATGGCTTGTTCCTTAGAATTTGGCACTTAGAATTTCCATAACGCTTATAACCCCATCCTTACAATTTTTATAATTTCCATGATGAGACATTTGAATTTCCTTCCCCATATTTCTTGTTAATGATTATAACCTTAAAATGGCTAATATTGGTTTGTCATCATTATCTAAAAATGACTTGGCAGATGAAAATTTACCATGTCAATCATCATCACTTCACACCATCTCATACATGACCCCTTCTACATATTATACATGCATGAATTTTTGGAATGTCATCTTCTCTACCTATCCCATGAATGATTGTGACAATAGGTGAATAAAATACAATTTATAAGCAGAAGATAGTTTCTAGTTTGTCCTCCTCCATCCGCCCCATAGCTAGTGATTTCTCAATTTTCCACTTCCAACTTTCTATTCTCGAAATTTCTCGAAATTCATTAGCAGCTAATATTATCGATAGCCACACCACTATACATATAATTATTATATACACTACTACATTAATGAACTCTACGTTGTTTTTTATTGTAAAGTCCAATAAAAAACAATGTTAATTGAGTTTAGTAGTGTATATAACAATTTCTTTGACTTCCAGGTGTTGTGACTATTAGTAGAATTAACTACCAAAATGAATTTCCAAAATAAAATGTTGGAAGAGAAAAAATAAGCAATCACTAAATATGGAGTAGGTGGAGGAGGATAAACTTAGTGTCCCTTCCTTATCAAATTTCCTTTATTCACCTAATGTCACAATCAATCATGGTCTAGATAGAAGGGATTCACCTACCATAAATTCAATCATATAATGTGTAGAAGGGTCATATGTAGATGGTGTGAAACGATGATTACAAACATGGTAATTTTTCATCTACTAGGTCATTTTGAGATGATGATTACAAACCAGTGCTAGCCCATTAAAGGTTATAATCACTGGTGCCTAATGTGGGGTGGAAAATTTAAATCAAGTTCGTATCAAAGTACAATTTAGCTCATTTTAGTCAAGGTTAGTTAGAAGAATTAGCTATTGGTTTCCACCTTCAATTACCTCTGAAAATGAATGTGTACATGCTTTTGAGAGACATTAGAGACATTAGAGTACCTTCAATTTCCTCTAAAAATGAATGTGTACGTGCTTTTGAGAGACATTAGAAACATTAGAGGAATAAGGTCCAAATTTTTGATGAAAATATGCTATGAAAGTAAAGGGTTTTAAAGGCAAGCATGTACAAGGCATAGTTGAGCCAAATGTTCTTCAAGAAGGGCCTAATTATTTGGGTCTTGGTTATGGAAAACATGGAAAATGTTCCAAAGCCAAGGAGGCTTGTGAGGTTTGTGTTCATGATGAATGGAACATGTACATAGTTTACATTAAAGTTGTTGTGTTTTACGGATATTAAAATGAAGAACTTCTATTTAGATCCATTCAGTAAGTTCTTGGGGCATTTCAGATATGTCACCTTCATAAAAGATAGAGATCAGGAGGCTACAGCCCTTTGAGACTACTGCCTATAGAGACTTGTAGAAGTAATACTAGAGAAATTAACAATATCAAAAAAGCAGTTTTCATGCTGTGAGCCATGGGAATGTGTCTCTTTCCCTACAAAAAATAGTTCTTGAAATTAGTTAATCTTCATGAACATGTATACAACAATTAATGTGAGTCATCCCTCCTTCCTGTTCTAAATAATTATGTTTCTGAATTGAGAAAGCCAAAATATGGGAGAAAATTTTCACCAAATCCAACGTCAGAGTGCATGATGGAGAATATCTAGCGCTCCTTGTTAATGTATAGAGAGAGAGCTGTTCTATAAGTATATCATCTTGTGTCTTATAGAGTGAAAAAACTGAAAGAATCAACTTGTAGGGTCATTTTAATGGGGGGTGGAGAATTCGGGTCTTTGCAAATTCAAAGTATGGTGCATGTTGCATGAAGCAAGATGTTGAAAGTAGAGTTATGTTAGACACACTTAAACGCAACAAATATGGAAATTTGTACATGAGCTCTATTATTTGACTTAAGAGTCAGTTGTTTGAAAAGGCATGTTTTGTCAACTTGTGTTTGGTTGATGGTTTTGTACACCAATATGTAAGAGTACATGGACATATTCACATGATGTGAATTTTTTTCTTCTTTGAAGGAGAAAAATGATGTGTTTTCAGTTTGATGGTTTTGTTTGTGACAAGACGTCACAAGATTTTGCGAAGGTCCACTCTTGAGCGAGAGCCTCATGATTACAACCTATCCGTGAGAATCAAATGGGAGTGCATCCTTATTTTGAAAACAAGTAGGATTCTAAGCTACCTAGGACTCAAACCATCATTTTAAATTTGAAATATAATGGTGTTGTTTCAATGCCTGAATCCACAACCCTAACACATGAAATCACTAATCTAATTACACATGAAATAAATAGTTATTTTCTCCAAAATTAAAAATATAACTAAAAACTAAATTCAACATAGTTGAAAGAAAAAGAAGCGCCATTGAAATGGTTTGCTGAAAAATGGTTAGATTTCTTATCCAATTAAGGCCTAGCATGTATTTTGATGTTTCATGAATTTCTTTGCAAATTCAAAGTATGGTGCAAGTTGCATGAAGCAAGATGTTGAAATTACATGAGCTCTATTATTTGACTTAAGAGTCAGTTGTTTGAAGAGGCATGTTTTGTCAACTTGTGTTTGGTTGATGGTTTTGTACACCAATATGTAAGAGTACATGGACATATTCACATGATGTGAATTTATTTTTTCTTTGAAGGAGAAAAATGATGTGTTTTCAGTTTGATGGTTTTTCTTGTGACAAGACGTCACAAGATTTTGCGTAGGTCCACTCTTTAGCGAGAGCCTCATGATTACAACCTATCCGTGAGAATCAAATGGGAGTGCATCCTTATTTTGAAAACAAGTAGGATTCTAAGCTACCTAGGATTCAAACCATCATTTTTAAATTTGAAATATAATGGTGTTGTTTCAATGCCTGAATCCAAAACCCTAACACATGAGATCACTAATCTAACTACACCTGAAATAAATAGTTATTTTCTCCAACATTAAAAATATAACTAAAAACTAAATTCAACATAGTTGAAAGAAAAAGAAGTGCCATTGAAATGGTTTGCTGACAAATGGTTAAAGATTTCTTATCCAATTAAGGCCTAGCATGTATTTTGATGTTTCACGAATTTCTTTGCAAATTCAAAGTATGGTGCATGTTGCATGAAGCAAGATGTTGAAAGTAGAGTTATGTTAGACACACTTAAATGCAACAAATATGGAAATTTGTGCATGAGCTCTATTATTTGACTTAAGAGTCAGTTGTTTGAAGAGGCATGTTTTGTCAACTTGTGTTTGGTTGATGGTTTTGTACACCAATATGTAAGAGTACATGGACATATTCACATGATGTGAATTTTTTTTTCTTTGAAGGAGAAAATGATGTGTTTTCAGTTTGATGGTTTTGTTTGTGACAAGACGTCACAAGATTTTGTGAAGGTCCACTCTTGAGCGAGAGCCTCATGATTACAACCTATTTGTGAGAATCAAATGGGAGTGCATCCTTATTTTGAAAACAAGTAGGATTCTAAGCTACCTAGGACTCAAACCCTCATTTTTAAATTTGAAATATCATGGTGTGTTGTTTCAATGCCTGAATCCACAACCCTAACACATGAAATCACTAATCTAATTACACATGAAATAAATAGTCATTTTCTCCAACATTGTGTTATATGAACATAATTGGTACGCATATCTAAAGAGTCCAAATGCTCATTCAATACCATATGTAATCCTCATCTAACTTAGCCAGGGATTTGCAATTACTATATTTGAGTTGGCTAGATCCATTTCAAGATATTATGGTTATCCAAGAGGGGATATAAAAAATGAAAAGAAGGATGTTGTTGTAGGTTATCCAAGTCAAACATAGAACCAGTGGAGAAACCTAAAGAAAACCTATGTTTCTAGGTCGAACCTTTGTAGAGGTTCCAGTACCTGAGAGTAAAATCCAATTTGGGGCTGTTAAATTCTAACTGTACTGGTAATTGTGCTAGGGGGGAGAAATAAGATGCAATTTCCTCTTCTCATGGTTGAGAGTCTTGTTTTTCATGTGGATTCAACCAAACATATTGTACATATTAAATGAGGACATAATTATTACACATTTTTAATTTACATTCAAATGCTTCTTTGATTTATCTCCTATAGCTCAATGTATTATGCTAGATATATAATTTAAATTGAAGGCCCATGAGATAAATATGACTTCTATGTGACATTTGTATTGAATCATCTATTTGTTGTGTTATATGAACATAATTGGTACGCATATCTAATTTACATTACTTTAATATGTCATGCTTCTTTAATTTATCTTTTATAGATGACCGGAGCATCCCTTTTTAATCTATCCCTTTTGACTTTAGATATGTGGGCAATATTCATCTGCATATTTTTCTATCATAAAGCAGTGAGTAAAATTGTATTCCATTTGTGTCAATGTTAAGGTTAAGCACATGGATTAAAGTTTTATATATTAGATGAGGAGGCTATGTATTACATATGGTCTTGAATGAGCTTTTGGACTCTTTAGATATATATCTAAAGAGTCCAAACGCTCATTCAAGACCATATGTAATCCTCATCTAACTTAGCCAGGGATTTGCAATACTATATTTGAGTTGGCTAGCTCCATTTCAAGATATTATGGTTATCCAAGAGGGGATACAAAAAATGAAAAGAAGGATATTGAACTGTAGGTTATCCAAGTTGGACATAGAACTAGTGGAGAAACCTGAGGAAAAACTATGTTTTCAAGTCGAACCTTTGTAGAGGTTCCAGTACCTGAGCCTGCCATTTTCAAATTTCTTTTTAAGGCTAGATTTCACATGGGCTAAAAATTTAGGGTCACAACCAATGAGTATAAAGTCATCAACATAAAGAACAATTATTATGACATGGTTACTACTTTCTTGGTATAGGCATTGTAGTTATAATTGCATATATAAAAGCAAGTATTAAGAAGAAAGTTGTTCATTTTAGCATTCCAAACATGAGGATCTTACTTAAGTCCTAGAGAGATTTCTTCAGGTGGTAAAAAAATATAGTCATTTTGAATATAGTTAGGAGGTTATTCCAAGTAAATTTGTTCTTGCAATCCCCATGCAAGAAGGTGAATTTAATGTTCATTTAATGGACCTCCAATTTATATGAAATAATAAGGGCTAGAACAGTAAAAAGGGAATTAATTTTTGCTATAAGGGAAAAGGTTTTATTCTAATCAACCCCTTTTAGTTGAGAAACTTTTATGAACTAGATATAAGTGTTAAATGTCTTTCAACACTTCCATCTAATGAACACCTCTAGTTCTATGCACCAATTTACATCTAACAAGGTTTCCTCCCGGAAGAGGTATTAGATCCCAAGTATCATTCACCACTAAGGAAGGAGGAAACCTTGTTAGATCCTTGGAAGTTTCTATAAATATTTTTAGATCACAAGCCTTTGAAAACTGATCTAAAAGAGAGAAGAATATTTTATCACTAAGCTGGAACCAATTGGGTTGTTCAATGGTCAACCTTATGTAACTATTTCAAATCACTTTGGACTGAAAGTTAGCCCTTCTAGTTAGAGAGGGCTCTCTCAAAGAAAACAAATGAATACTCAAGACCAAATTTATATTGCAAATGGATAACTCTTTTTGTGTTTTAAGTTATTTTGCTGGTGGAAGATGTATGAAAGGCTACCAATAGATTTTTGTTACAACGGTCTGCCACCTAGGCTAGACTTCGATACTGACCTAGAGACCTAATTCAAATAGGATTACATCACTTTTGAGGAAAAATAGGGGTATTTCAATTTTAATAGAGTTGGATATTATAAAAGTTCCTATTTTTTTTGTTAACATATTCACTTCCATTATATACTCCTAACTTCTAAAGTTGATGTCCTAATTGTTTTTCTACAAGAACATGTAAGCCAAAAAGTTCTCTCTTAAGTTTAAAAAAATAAATCTCGGTGTCTCTGGAGAATCTATGAATAAAATTTAAGTAATTGAAGCTATAGAAATAAGTAGAAGGAAGAGAATCACAAAAATCACTATGAAAAAGCGACAAGGGGGGAAATTAAGAGGAATAATTTTATTTCCATGGTAACCTAGTAAAGTCCCTACTTCTTGTATATCCTCAATATATAATTTCCATGAAAAGTAGTTTTAATTCGTAAGTAGGAGATTACCTAGACTAGCCATATTACAATATGCAAATAAGATTATTTCAAAAGAAAAAATTAATTGTTTAGAAGGGGAGTTCTCAAATAAATGGTTAGTTTTATGAAAATGACACTACAAATGTAATTTGGATGTCGAAATTATATACCATTTTGAAAAAATATATAAAAATGAACAAAAGTACTATGTGGGAAGTGGAGGATGATCAACACAATGATGGTTGTACATTCAGACTATTGAGTTAATTTACAAACCCAAAAATATATAAAATAAACAAAAAAAAAAAAAACAAAAAAATCATTTCTTCTCTAAATTTCCTTATAAGCTCACATTTGCAAATATACAATTAGTTACTTGTATTAATGCAAGTGACTCACTTTTATAAATAAGTGAGAAACATGTTTACAATAAGGTCACTTTATAAATTAAAGTCATATGAAAAAAAAATAGAAAAAAAATATAACATATAAAAAAATTTCAAAAAAAAAGTTGAAACAACAACCGCAACAATTTAATGAAAAAGGAACTACTTGTAATTTAATAAAGTAAATTTTAACCTATTGATTTAATGCATATATAAAAAAAATATTAGAAGGATAAAGGATGTTGTTTCTTTTTCTTATTCTCTAAGTATGTGTTTGCCTAATGCTTATGTATTTGCTTGCAAAAAACTTCAACATGGTTACATGCAAAAACAAATAATTTTTTCAAATAAAAAAATTGAAAACTTTATAAGCTTGGGGTTAGATTTAAAATGGTCTACGCAAAAAATAAATACCAATTTTCTTTTTTATTTGTGATTTATCAAGATCAAAAAGAGTGAAGGCAAAGAAAAGAATACACACAAACTGAGAATAAAAAATAGAAAATAATATAATAGAA